>CM053789.1:645392637-645600137 GCA_028749045.1 Cupressus sempervirens | reverse complement strand
CAAAAATAAGTTCTAGAATGAGCCCAAAATGCTTCCAAACTCCTTAAAAGAGGGCATAATCCTAACTCACATCCAAGAGGGGTTAATAAAACATATTTTAATAATAATTTTCATTTATTAGTCCATTAGCTTCCAAAGATTATCCCCTTTTTCTGAAACTTCACCTTTTTGGGCCTGCCTGCCTTAGAAAAGATTATTATTTTTAATTTTTTTGAAAAGGGGACATGACAAGTCCTCCCCTTCCAAATATTGCTTGTCCTCAAGCAATGGCTGAAAAATAAACCAATCAATCCACTTGGATCCCAAATGTAGTCATGAACTATACTATTATCAATTAACACAAGCTCCTACAATATCCTCTGCAATATAACCAAGAGGAATCCATAATCAAACTGACAATTACTGCTCAACCAAACTCCAAAGTCACAACTTCCACAGTCAGAAACCCACGAGACACAAACTCTTAGAACATCAAAACCAAAGTAAAGTGGACAAATCAAATTGCCAACACAATAAATACCATCAACGCATCCCACTGGCCTATACAAAATGTACAATCCAACTCTACAACAATGGTGAACACTCCCGAATGAAACTGTACCAAGTATGGAGAATCCACACATTGTACAACTCTTGCAGTCAACACAACTCTGCAGATCATTGGCCACTATCTCATAACCATAACTCCCATGCACTGCTGATGGTGAAAAGACATCACAAGATAAACAACAAGAAATGGAACCCAAACCAAATTTTCCTGCCATCAACTCCTCAACACAAGGATCAAATGCTAACTGATGTACATACCCTACAGTATAATGCTAATAAAAAGAACCAACCTCAGTCAACAACTCACCATGAACAAGTGATACAACCCACTGTGACTGATCACCAGCTAATTCAGGAGATGTCATAGCCATAGGAGTAGAATCAATAACAAAAACCACTGAAGCATCACTCCCAAACTCTTGCTCTAAGTCATGTATTATCAAGCTGTCAACTATAGAACCTATCGCCATGTCATGCCCATCACAACTCTCATCCCGAGGCATCAAACTATCCCATAACTGATGATAAGCACTAGGAACCAAAGTACATCTCTATATCATCATATCATCAACATGGTCATCAAATGTGAATTGATGAGCATACCTCACAATGTAATGTCAATAGAATGCACCAATCTCAGTTAGTGGCTTAGACTGCAATCCAGATGTAACTAACTGGAATCGATCACTAACCAAGTTGGAACTGATTACTACCTCTGAAGACATCACCAAGGGAGTAATATTACTAGCAGGAACCATGCCAACTATCAACTCACCAACATCACACATGGTCTTTGATATGACAGCTCTAGTCTTTGCGCCATTAGTACTAGAGGTCACCACCATGTCAAGCATACCACAAAAATCTGCTGCAACACCCAACTCAACTGAACCTAACTCTAGTGGGGACGAACCTGATATGCCAATGTTAGTATCAAGGATGGATGCATCCCCATCTCCACTGTCTTTGACAATCTCGACCATGGACATCCTTAGATCACTAGACACCATAGCTTGTGACTGTATAGAATTTGGTAAAGACTGTAGTTGCTCTAACTCGATGGTCACCTTAGCCAAATGAAACTGTGACTCCTTGAAAGCCAATTGTGTACTCTCAAGAATCTCAAAAGTCACCTCAAGCTGCTGAGTAAGCTCACTCACCTCATCTTCCTTGGCCAATAATGCATCGTATGCTATACTCCCCCACTCCATAAGATAATCTCTTTTGGCTACCAACTGCATATAATTCTGTCTCAGAATCTGGATAGCCTCCCATAAAGAGTGGAACTCTATCAAGGAAAGATAAATGCCTCCCTGCTCATCACTAGTAGGAGAACCCCATCCATAAACTGCTAACAATTGATGAGCAACGTCAAAATGCTGGCAAGTGATAGAAATGTCTCGTTTACTAAGTCTCAACTAACTAGACACATGATGGCACTGGCTAGACTATCTCCTGCAAACCTCCTTTGACGCACTGTCTAAAAGAGTATCCTCAAAGTTACTGGTCTCTAGAGTATTACCATCCATATCCTAAGAATCAACTCCAAAGCTCATATCAACATACAGGCTATCAAAAATTGTAGCACTGCTGTCCAACTTCTCTATACCAAAAGAAACTCCAAAGGAAACTAAGTCTTCAAAACTTCCCACTACATCCTCTTGGATGTCATCAATGCCAATATGATCCTGGGACACATCTGTACACACTACCAAATATGAAAGATCATCAACACATTCCAGCAAGTATGGTCGACTAGATATATGAACAAAACCCAACACCAGTGTGTAAAAACTAATACCAACATTGGATAAGCTGCTGGCACAAGAAAAGACAACACCATGCAATCTGCTAATCAAATCCATGATAGCACCCAAAAAAACACTACTACCAAAAAGTGTTAAAGATCTCCAATCAACTGAATCCCAAATGCCAATATAAAAATCTCGAGTCCATATCCGTAAACTAGAATCAGCTGGTAACTCAAGAAAACTCCTCACCTGAGTAATATGACCAATACCAACTAACTCCACATACCTGTCATGATGAGATAATGAAGTCAAAATACTATCTTTGTTCACCTTCAGCTGGCTGGATAGATCATGTGAAGTACTACCTGCCTCAACCTCATGTGATGAAGCATCTAACTGTGCCTGTTACTCTTTCTCAACAAAGTCATGAATGCTCAATGTCTGCTTATCTCTACCAGGTATCTCACCATCATGCACAAAAAAATCCCCATAATCATCATCTAAACCCACTACCTCCTATGGCAAAGTAGAATTTGAGACCTCTGCCTGGCTATAAGCTAGTTTCTCAAACTCCTCATGCAAGTTCTTGGTAATTGTGTCATCTGCCCTATGAGAAAATCTACCAAATAGAAATCTAGTCAACTTATCCACCTTAGCTGGGTCGGACAACATGTTATTCATCATACGGTGGTGCTCAACCAACTATTCAGACATGTCATGGCTTATTTTCCTAAGTTTATCTCAAATGTCTAAATAACCATCCTTTCTACTATTCTGACTCTGGATATCAATTGTCCAAGATCGTGTCCTCTGAGACTCTGTACTATACCTGTGCATTCTGGATAAAGTAGAGTGTAACCCCAATAGATTATAACTTCTTCAAACACCAAGAACTAACATGCAATTGATTAGAAGTAGCATGAAACCATAGATTTTGACATGTAGCTGATTAGAAGCAACATGCAACCACCAAATTCACCAAGAACTAACATGCAAATGATTAGAAGTAGCATGCAACCATAGATTTTGACATGCAACTGATTAGAAGCAACATGCAACCACCAAATTCACTAAGAACTAACATGTAAATGATTAGAAGTAGCATGCAACCATAAATTTTGACATCCAACCAATTAGAAGCAACATGCAACCATAAATTATGACATGCAAGATTTGGGTAGTTGTCAAAACTGACATGCAACTTCTACAAACCCTTAGGCTGGCAAGATCATAGCTCTAATACCACTGAAATGTCCCTTTTTTGATTTTATATGATATTTCAAGTCTCTAATCAGATCTTTAAGATCAAACAACCAATCTTTCAAAGATCCACCAATTTCTCAATAAACCCCAAATCGGGTATGCCAGAAATAGTGCCAAAAACTTCACAGCTTCACATATTATTAGTAAATCCAAAAAACCACAAATCTACACTGTTCAGCACAAAGGCAAACTCTGCATGAGCATACACATGGAATGGCTTCAAACTCCTATCCTTAGCCTTCCTGGAAACCTGCAAACTCCCATTCTTGGGTCTCCTTCTCCACAGGTTTGGCAGCCTCTGAAGAACAACAAAGAAATGAGCAAAAATCAAGTTCCAGAATGAGCCCAAAATGCCTCCAAACTCCTTAAAAGAGGGCATAACCCTAACTCACGTCCAAGAGGGGTTAATAAAACATATTTTAATAATAATTTTCATTTATTAGTCCATTAGCTTCCAAAGATTATCCCCTTTTTTTGAAACTTCACCTTTTTGGGCCTGCCTGCCTTAGAAAAGATTATTATTTTTAATTTTTTTGAAAAGGGGACATGACAGTGATTAGTTGGAAGAGACAAATGCACATGAGATTAAGTGGGAGAAGAAATAGTGACAATCTATAGGGAACAAATTGTTAGAGGGTAATTACCAAAGCAAAATGTATCATAAGATAAAATTTCACTAATGGGAAGATAGATGAGGTATAGTGAAAAATAAAATGAATATGAAATAAAATAGACAAGCATGGTGATATGGAGAGAGAGAGAGAGAGTGGGGGTTTTGGGGTGAGGTGAGGTGAGGCTGAGCTGGAGACACGACTTAGATTCTAAAAGAGGGGATTGGAAATAACGATATATGAGAGAGAGGTAGGGAGTAGAGAGGGTATGTGATTATATATATATATATATATATATATAGAGAGAGAGAGAGAGAGAGAGAGAGAGAGAGAGAGAGAGAATAAGAAAATATAATAATTATATAAGGGGTAAGAGATAGTGAGATGAGGTAGTGGAGAGAATTAGAGATAGTGATTAATTGGAAGAGAGACACACACATGAGATTAAATGGGAGAAGTTATAGTGACAATCTATAGGGGACAAAGTGTAAGAGGGTAATTAGAAAAATACAAGATATCATAAGATAAAATATTACTAATAGGAAGATAGATGAGGTATAGTGAAAAATAAAATGAATATGACATTAAATTGATAGGCATGGTGATATGGAGAGTGAGGGGAGGGGGGTGTGGTGGGGCTAAGCTTGAGACATGAGTAAGATACTAAAAGAGGGGGTTAGAAATGAATATACATTAGAGAGGTAGAGAGAGAATGTGATAATATTGAGAGAGAGAGAGAGAGAGAGAGAGAGAGAGAGAGAGAGAGAGAGAGAGAGAGAGAGAGAGAGAGCGGGGGGGTTACGATTCATAGAAATAGAGAGAATGAGAAATTAGGGGCAAAGAGAGAGAATACATAGGAAAATACAATAATTATAGAATCAAATAGATAAATCTATGATGTAGAGAGAGAGAGAGGGGGGGGGGGGGGGGTTATGTTTCATAGAAATAGAGATAATGAGAGGTAGAAGAAATAGTGAGAATTTGTAGGGAACACAGTGTTAGAGTTTAATTATGAAAACACAAGGTATCATAAGATAAAATATCACTAATGGGAAGATAGATGAGGTATAGTAAAAAATAAAATGAATATGACATAAAATAGAGAGAGAGAGAGAGAGAGAGAGAGAGAGAGAGAGAGAGAGAGAGAGAGAGAGAGATGAGGTAAATACGTTGGATAAATAAGGGGTAGTAGATAGTGATATGAGGTAGAGAAGAGATAGTTATTAGTTGGAAGAGACCCACACACATGAGATTAAATTGAAGAAGAAATAGTAACAATTTGTAGGGAACAAAGTGTTAGAGGGTAATTAGGAAAATACAAGGTATCATAAAATGAAATATCACTAATGGGAAGATAGATGAGGGATATCAAAAAAAAAATGAATACGACATAAAATAGATAGACATGGTGATATGGAGAGAGTTGGGGGGGGGGGGGGGGGTGGGGTGGGGCTGAGCTTGAGACATGAGTTAGATACTAAAAGAGGTGGTTAGAAATAAAGATACATTAGAGAGAGGTAGAGACAATATGTGATAATATCAAGGGAGAGGGAGGGAGGGAGGGAGGGAGGGAGGGAGGGAGAGAGAGAGAGAGAGAGAGAGAGAGAGAGAGAGAGAGAGAGAGAGAGAGAGAGAGAGAGAGAGAGGTATGTTGGGTAAATAAGGGGTGAGAGATAGTGAGATGAGGTAGAGGAGAGAATTAGATTTGTGGGAAGAGAGACACACACAAATGAGATTAAATGTGAGAAGAAATAGTTACAATTTGTAGGGGACAAAGTGTTAGAGGTTAATTAGGAAAATACAAGGTATCATAAGATAAAATATCACTAATGGTAAGATAGATGAGGGATTGTGAAAATGAAAATGAATATTGCATAAAATAGATAGGTATGTTGATAGAGAGAGAGAACCAGAGATGGGGGTGGGGTGGGGCTGACCTTGAGACACAAATTAGATACTAAAAAAAGTGGCTAGAAATAAAGATAGACAAGATATGGGTAGAGTGAGTGTGCGATTATATATATATAGAAAGAGAGAGAGAGAGAGAGAGAGAGAGAGAGAGAGAGAGAGAGAGAGAGAGAGAGAGAGAGAGAGAGAGAGAGAGAGCTAAACTCTAACCACAAAATATTAAACCTTTCATTAATTCATTACCTAATAACTCTAGCCAAAAGTGAACCCTATTAGTGATTAAATGTTGACCCAAATTGAATCATTAGCTTAGACCTTATAAACCTATTAATTATAATGAATCCTAAACATAATACTAAATCAACTTAAAACCATATCCTTAACACTAAACTAAATTTAACCCTAATTATAAACCTCAATAAACTCGAACTCAAAACCTAGTCAAAAGCCTTGACATTAAGCAAATACAAACTTGCATTACATTAAATTAGACTTATTTGTCAAATTCAAAAAATTGTCTTATACATAATAGACTTATAAAAATTCATATATAAAAATTATGTAGTAATACAATATTATATAGTAAATATTAGAATTGTATTCTTTTAACATCCCCTTCGGATGCTACTAGCTATATACATATTATATATATATATATATATATATATATATATATATATATATATATATATATATATATATATAGAAAGCCAGATATATCGAGGCTTTAATTTACACAGAAAAAATATTTGTATCAAAAAATTAAAGCCTTGACATCTCTCGGCTTTCTCTATATATATTATATAAATATATAATATGTATATAGCTAGTAATAATAACAATAAAAATATTTCAACTTGCAAATTCTACCTTATAGATCTAATCTTTGAAAAATAATAATATTTAAGGATAGATTTATGTGCGATTTACAAATTGATCTAAATAATTTTTAAATTTTAAAAATTAATTTTTAATTGTAAAAAATATCTAGTTTAATAACTAATTAGAAAAATATACACTTTTACTTTATAATCATTTATGTTTTTAATAGATTTCAATTATTTTACTGAGAAAAATAAAATTATAAACTTAAGATGTTACAGACAAATGGTGAAATTTTAAGAAAATTAATCAATTATAAAATTGATTTTGACATGTGAAGGGAAGCAACACAATATTGATATTTCCACTAATTTTTATATTCTAAATCAATATTCATATTTTTAAAAATATTTTAAAATTCATATCTATATTTACAACTCCAATTTTTAAATTTTTCTTCAAAAACATCTATGTGCACATTATTAATGCTTATTTTACATTCTCATCTCCTACCAGCTCCATGCACAAAAGCATATGATTGCTAGTAAATAGTAATTTCAAACTTATTCAAATACTTTTTAGTATTTGTTAAAAAATAATAATAAATTCAACACATTTGAAAATTAAAAAACTTTTGTAACATTTATTTAAAATAAAATAAAATAAAATACATGTTATAAATATTTACTTCCCTACACCTATTAAAAAATTGAAATGAAAATTCTAACTATATACAAGTTTTTCTTTCCAAATAATTATTTGGTTTCTCATTGCTTGTAGAGAATAATTTTAGTGGTTTCCTTATATGTCTTTAATTGAGGTAGTTTTCTCCTTTGTAAATATTGACCTTTATTTTATAGATTTAACTTTTTAATAATCAATTACATCAACCAAACCTAAATGTACAATAATTTTCTCTAAGAATAATTATCAACAAATCCAAACCAATATGAATTTTAAATTAAGAAAAAAATTTGTTTAAATATTTCTAAACTTCAACTATTAAATTCTTTTTATATATTTTAAATTATCAAAAAATAAATTATGAAATTTGTTCAGATTACACAGCAAAATTTTCTCAAATTTTTTTTTGTTATTTTCAATCACAAAATATACAGAATTTAGTCAATGGTGTAATTTGTAGGGAGGATAGCTGCAGCTGGAAAGTTTGAAAGAACAACACAAAATGTACTCACGTGGGGCATGGTATGGGACATACATCCCCATGCATTCTCCAAATTCAAACTATTCTCTGAATTGCATGGTTTTTCTTCTTTCGATAAGTGCAATACAATAGCAATTGAGCGATTCCCAATGGAACACCGATAGCACTAGGAGTCTGCAAACCACAAAGATTCATATTAAAGAATACAAAAGGAAATATGCATAGAGAATAAAAGAAAGAGGAAAAAAACTAATGGAGATCAGTGTAAGATTACAACAATTAATGCATCTTTTCCTAAGACATCGTAGATCGTCCACAAAATACTGCTTAGAAGGCCAAAGAATGACAAGTAGAATGGCATGAACTCCACACTTTTTGTTCTAATCACTATCTTCTGCAATATATGGTTCCCCAAACATATGTCATATCCATAGACAAGTAGGAATGCAAATATTATTTTACCCACCATGATGAAAACTGGAGAAGCGAGCATTGCAACAGTTGTTATGATTCCCACAATGCCAACCAAGAACTTGCGTGACTTATTTTGATGAAGAGCGTGTGAGAAATAAAAATTAAATTTAACTCACAACTCAACCCTAAACCTAAAAATTTTACTCAGCACTCACAATTGTCGAGTGCCAGTTTTTCTCGGCACATGAATGTGCCGAGTGGAAATTTTCTTGGCACCAAGAGATGTCGAGTGACAGGCAGTAGGTGCCGAGTGAGCTTGGCACAAAGAGGAGCTCGACACTTGAAGAAAAAAATGCTCAGCATAAGAAGAGCTCATCACACACACAAGAAATGCTCGGCACCAATGGATGCCAAGTGAGCTTGGCTCCAACTGAGAAAGAGGATGCCAAGTGTTCTGTTTCAAACTTAAAAATTATAACTTAGGAAATATTTCAACGTGAATGCTTTCACCATTAAAACTAGAAAGAGAAAGCTTTAACCTTTCAACCAAACTTGTCAAATGCAATGAATAGAAGATGAATAATAATAGAGTAAGTATGCTACTTGCTTTCTATTCAATCTTTCATTAAACTATTACAAAATTTGGGAGCATTTGGCTTCAACCAGAAAACTCTAAAATAACCCTAAACTGATAATACTTCAAACTTCAATAAACTTTTAAAGCTGCAACTCTAATGGCTGCATACAATGGTGCCTAGAGCAATCACTACTTCAACAGGACAAATCCTAAACAACAACAAACTTACTGAGTGAGTAGGGGAATCACGTGCAACTGCAGGCACAAACTTCTTTCCTTTTTCCTTCTCTGCTCAACTCTGCAACTTCTCTCTGATCTGCTTGATCTGTAAACTCTGCTAATGAATGAATGAATGAAGAAACATTCCCTTTTTTCACATTCCATTTTCCTCCTCATTTTTGATTTCAAAAATCTCACCCACCGCATTTATGTTTTCTTTCTGTTCTGCTGGTTGTCAGGTGGTAGGTGGGCATTTGGCTCCAGGAGCAAACATCAATTGTCGTATTAAATTTTTCAACACTCCCCCTTTGTCCTGAGCTAAACAAACAAGGATCACAGCTGATCCAAATCAACTACACCAAGACACTCTCTTAGGTGTACAAAAGATCCAATGCCTAATGGCTCTGTGAAGATGTCTGCTAGCTGCTGCTCAGACTTACAAAAATTCATCTTGATATCCCCATTCTCCACCAACTCTCTGATGAAGTGATATCTAATCTCAATATGCTTCCTTCTCCCATGGAAGACTGAATTCTTAGATAATGCAATTGATGAGATGTTGTCACAAAAAATTGTGTTTCCATTCTCTTTCCTTTCATTCAAATCTATCAAGATCCTCCTCAACCAAATAGCTTGACATTCTACTGAATTTTCTGCAATGTATTCAGCCTCTGCTATAGATTGAGCAACAATAGGTTGCTTCTTGGATGCCCATAAAATTGCACCCGATCCCATATGAAACATATATCCGAAAGTGCTCTTCCTATCATCTATACTTCCAACCCAATCACTATCCATGTAACCAACCAACTTGAAATCATCATTTGCAGTATATAAAATCCCAAATCCCTTGGTACCTTTCACATACCTTAGGATCCTTTTTCCCACTTGCCAATGGGAATACTTTGGTGTTTCCATAAATCTGAAAATCAAACTTACTGCATGCATTAGGTCTAGCTGAGTTGCAGTCAAATACATTAAACTTCCAACCATACTCTTGTATAGTGTTGGATCCACTCTCTTGCTAGAGTCTTCCTTGCTCAACTTCAGACCTATTACTGTTGGTGTGGGGGCTGTCTTATTGTTCTACATTTTAAATCTCTCCAAGATCTACCCTGCATATTTTTCTTGAGAGATGAAGATGCCATCATGCATTTGTTTTACTTCTATGCCTAGAAAGTATTTCAAGAGACCTAGGTCTGTCATTTCAAATTCACTTTTCATGGCCTCTTTGAATTTACCAATTAGAGCCTTGTCATTACCAGTAAAAATTAAATCATCTACATACAAGACAACAATCAATACATTACCATCTGTTTCCTTGATGTAAAGAGTGGGCTCACTATTGCTTTTGCTAAAGCCATTGCTCATCAAATATGTGTCAATCCTACTGTACCGTGCTTGTGGAGCTTGTTTGAGCCCATAAAGAGCTCTCTTCAATCTAAATACTTTATTCTCTTCATTTGCAACTTCATAACCAGGTGGCTGCTCCACATACACATCTTCTTTCAATACACCATTTAGGAAGGTAGACTTCACATCTATTTGAAATACCTTCCACTTGTGTTGAGCTGCTATTGCTATTACAGCATGCACAATTTCCATTCTTGCATCTGGAGCATAGGTCTCATCATAATCTCTTCCATACTACTTTTTGTAGCCCTTGACTACCCTCCTTTCCTTATGCCTATCAATCTTGCCTTCAGCATTGCATTTGGTCTTATAGACCCATTTCACTCCAATCACATTCTTCTTGGGAGGCAAATCAGTTAGCTCCCATGTCTCATTTCTTTCTAGAGCATCTATTTCCTCATCCATGGCTTTACACCATTTCTTCTCCTTAATAGCTTCTTCAAAATAAATTGGATCACTATGAGAAAATAATGAAAAATTAACACTCTCATCATAATCTTTATACCTTTCATCTTGATATAACTCCCTAAGACTCTTGGTCTTTCTTGGTAATAGGGAGGAGAGTGTGGGATCAAAATCTTCACTGTTACTACATTGCCGACCAGCTCGGTCTTCACTGGTACTCGACACTGACACTTGGTCATGCCTAGAGAAGCTTGGCAATGATTGAATCTACTTGCTTTTTCTTCTACTTACTTGTTCATCTTGCTATTCATCAACATCTTCTTCACTCATAATGGGCACTTTACTTGATGTGCTTGGTGACTCATCAGTTGAACCATACCAAGACCGATTTTCAAGAAATTCCACATCTCTTGAAAGCATCATCTTGTTGTTCAATGGGTCATACAATTTGTATGCCTTTGATTCTGGGCTGTACCCTGTGAAAATACATTTCACACCTTTTTCATCAATTTTTTTCCTTTTCTTTTTAGGCACATGTGCATATGCAACACATCCAAACACCCTTAAGTGTTCAACTGTCCATTTTTTTTGTGATCATGCTTCCATTGGAATTCTATCATGTACTACCTTTGTAGGACACCTATTAATTAGGTAAACTGCTATTGCCATAGCCTCTCCCCAAAATTTAGTTGGGAGACCTTTCTCTTTCATCATGCTCCTTGCCATTTCAACAATGGTCTTGTTTTTTCTTTCAGCCACTCCATTTTGCTGTGGTGTATAGCTGGCTGTGAGCTCTTTCTTTATACCATGTTTCCTGCAAAAGTTTACAAAAGAATTGGAGGTATACTCCCCTCCTCTATCTGATCTAAGGACCTTGATATAGTGTCCACATTCTCTTTCAGCTTGGGCTTTAAATTCTACAAATTTATCAAATGCTTCAGATTTATTCTTTAAGAAATACACCCATGTCCTACGACTGAAATCATCAATGAATGTCATGAAATAAGTACTCCCCCCAATGGAATTAACTTGCATAGGACTGACTAGGTCTGTATGCACTAACTCTAATGGATATCTAGCCCTCCTAGAATTTCTAGAATTAAAGGGAAGCCTATGTTGCTTACCCAAAATACAAGCCTCACACTTGTCACATGAATTTCCTATACGTGGCAAACCTTCTACCATTCTTTTATTTGACAATAAATTTAAACCAACATAGCCAAGATGACCATACCTGAGATGCAACAACCGTGAAGGGTCTTCAATCACACTCCTTAGAGCTGATTGTGTGTGAGGTGCAACACAAACTTGAGATGAGAAACATGTCTTAATCCTCAAGGGAAAAATTCTATTCTTTGTCATTTGAACTGCTGCAAGTAAATTCTTGCTCCCGTCCTTTTCATGAATGACACACGTGTCATTCTCCATTAGCACTTTGTATCCATTTTGAATGAGCTAACCAATGCTCATAAAATTGTGCTTCATACCAGGGGTGAAATACACATTTTTTATTTCCCTTTTCTCACCTTTCTTGGTGCGGACCATAATAGATCCTTTTCCCACAACTGGTAGGGTTCCATTGTTACCCATCGTAATTTCTGATTTGGAACTCTTGTCAATGAATGAAAACAAGATTTCATTTCCACTCATGTGGTTGCTACATCCACTGTCAAGTTACCAAACCTCAGGGCTTCCTTCTTCACCAACATTACACATGATGAAGGTAGCAACATTGGGTCCACTTCCCATGTTCACATCAGCCACATTTGCTTGTCTTGACTGATAATTATGCTTCTTTTAGAATTCATTTGCATAATGCTCATATTTATGATAGTAGTAGCATTCTACATTACTCTTATTTGAGCTGTAGTTTTTCTTACCTCCTCTTGAGGTATTTTGTGAGCTACTTGCTCCATTTGCTCTTCCTGAGCTTTCTACTGCAACATTTCTTTGTCCTCCATTTCCTTGGCCTCTACCTCTGGAGTTTTTGCTTGAGCCATTTCTTCCTCTCCCCCTTCTTCTTGAATTTGTTTGAGCCTTGAATGCTTTCTCTTGGGAAGATGAAGATGTAGATCTATTGATCCTATGCTCATGGGTTTGAAGAGAACCCATCAACTCATCCATTGTCAAAATAGTGAGGTCTTTTGCCTCTTCTATGGTCATGACCAAATTGTCATATTTATGAGGTAAACTCCTCAATATCTTCTCCACTATCCTCTGCTCTTGATAGTCTTCTCCATTTGACTTTAGTTGGTTAATCACATTGGAGGTTCTTGAACTGAAGTTTGCAACTGATTCATTCTCCTTCATCTGAAGATTCTCAAACTCCCTTCTTATGTTTAGCAGCTTTACTGTACGGACTTTATTAGTCCCCTTGAAGTTTGTCTCAAGGATATCCCAAGCTTCCTTTGCATAATTTTCTGCTACAATCTTGGAAAAAATAGTTTCTGTCATTGCTGCTTCAATAAGACTTAATGCCTTTGCATCTTTCCTCCTTGACTCTTTCAAATGAGTCTTCTATGCATTTGTGAGAGTAGCATACTGAGTTGGGTTTGTTACATCATCAAATCCATTGACCACAAACTCCCACAAATCATTTGCAACCATAATGGTCTTCATCTTCTTTGCCCATGTATCATAATTTTCCCCATTGAAGGGTGGTGGCTGCTGCCATATCTTTCCTGCATCTCTTGCCATGTCAAATATCCCAAGAAAACAAATTCCCTAACTCAATGTGGATGTGGGGCCTCAAAGCTCTGATACCATGTGAGAAATACAAATTAAATTTAACTCACAACTCAACCCTAAACCTAAAAATTTTACTCGGCACTCACAATTGTCGAGTGCCAATTTCTCTCGGCATGTGAATGTGCCAAGTGGAAATTTGCTCAGCACCAACAGATGCTGAGTGATAGGCAGCAGGTGCTGAGTGAGCTCGACACAAAGAGGAGATTGAAACTTGAAGAAAAAAATGCTCCACACAAGAAGAGCTCGGCACACACATAGGAAATGCTCGGCACCAATGGATGCTGAGTGAGCTTGGCTCCAACTGAGAAAGAGAATGCTGAGTGTTCTACTTCAAACTTAAAAATTATAACTTAGGAAATATTTCAACGTGAATGCTTTCACCATTAAAACTAGAAAGCCAAAGCTTTAACCTTTCAACCAAACTTGCCAAATGCAATGAATAGAAGATGAAGAACAATAGATTAAGTATGCTGCTTGATTTCTATTCAATCTTTCATTAAACTATTACAAAATTTGGGAGCATTCGGCTCTAACTAGAAAACCCTAAAATAACCCTAAACTGATAATACTTCAAACTTCAGTAAACTTTTAAACCTGAAACTCTAATGGCTACATACAATGGTGCTTGGAGAAATCACTACTTCAATAGGACAAATCCTAAACAATAACAAACTTACTGAGTGAGCAGGGGAATCACATGCAACTATAGGCACAAACTTCTTTCCTTCTTCCTTCTCTGATCTGCTTGATCTGAAAACTCTACTAATGAATGAATGAATGAAGAAACACTCCTTTTTGTCACACTCCATTTTCCCCCTCATTTTTGATTTCAAAAATCTCACCCACTGCATTTATGTTTTCTTTCTGTTCTGCTAGTCGTCAGGTGGTAGGTGGGCATTTGGCTCTAGGAACAAACGTCAACTACCGTATTAAATTTTCCAACAGAGTGAAAGTAGAAACCAGTGCTATTATTGTGAACAACCCTACCACAATTAAAATCATCCTCACAACTCTTAGGTGAAAATAAAAATAACTAGATAAATTTCAACATAGGAGATATATGCAAAATTGAAATATAACTATACCCTATCCAAGATTTGAGGAGAATTGTGCATGCCTTGGCCTTGGGAGGAGCAAAGACTAGGAATGTGCAAATTACAAAGGATTGTGGACTAATGGCAGCACCACAGACAATGGAAACTAGAAAGTTTTCCCACCCTTTACTTACCACAGGCATGCCATACCAGGTGTAAATAAAACAGTTGAATAGAGCAATCGCATATGGGGTGCAAGAGTACTTCTCCACTGATTTTTCTCTTATCACCTTCACAAATGTAGGCCTACCCAAATGATGATAAGTTAATGCCTACTAAATTTGTAAGAGATTGTTTTAAATCTATAAACTAGAATTACATATTGAGACATTCAAAATCACATGAGAATGGTGGTAATCGTTTAAATGATTTGGTACTATTATATGTGTTTCTCAATGCATAAATTTGGCGAGGAAGTGAAAGAACATTAGCTTTATAAAAGATTGTTTCTAGATCAGAAAACAAGAAATAGTTACACTGGTGACGTATACAGAAGAAGTGAAGAACAATTTCCTGTCATCATGGTACAAAACACTATTGGTTAGCTACTTAATAATAACAAGAAAAAAGACAATAAGAACACAGCATACAGATTGAACTAGAAATAAATCTACTGAAACAAAGAAGTGAGAAAGGCAAAGGGAGAAACCCATAATTCCAATAGCAAAGCGCAATTGTTTTTGCAATTTGGTAAACCAGATGCACGTCCTTGCATTGCTTAATTTGCGAGCAGAAAAGGAAATTTATAAGCACCAGGTAATACTTGCAACTATTGCGATCTAGTTGTATAGAGCCCCCATAAGATTCTAATGGGACTGGCTAATCTGAGACAAAATGTACTAAAGACAAATAAAGTCAAACTTTTTTTCTCCAGACTAACGAAAACGTGTTTTTTTTCCAAATTTTTTGTTGTTTTTTACTACAAACTATGTAGATCATTAAGATCAAATGCTGAAATTTTCAGAAAAATCTATGATGTTTTCAATTTTTTGAAAATTGGTCAACTATACTACAATTTGTAGGGAGGATAGCTGTGTTCGATTCCAATATGGTACTATAGACAAGTTTTTTTCAAGAACCCATGTGCGCAAGTGAAGCTGATTCTCTTTAATAATTTGAATTTCTCCTTTTTCTTTTACTATTATTTTCAAGCATTGCCACCTAAAACATCACACATTAAAGAAGAGATTAAGCTTGGAAAACTAAGTCAACTTTGACTATTTAATTTTAAAAAATAGAAAATGTATTTCTAATTTTCTGTACCTATTCCAGTGGCCAATTAGTGTGTGAAGTTTAAGCCACCCATCTGTTTTGAGGCTTGATTCTTAGACAAAAAGTGTGACATAGTCAAAGTTGACTTACTTTGTCCAAACTTAATTTTTTCTTTAGTGTGTAAAATTTAAAGGTGGTATTATAATTGAATATATTTGAACAGTTGTCATAATATTTTATGATTTACTCATTTTTAAATTTTTTTTTGTAATTTTGAAGTTATTATATCCACCATTTAATGAAAATTGAAATGTGTTTCTTTAATATGTATAGAAAAAACTCTTATAATATCCCATTAGTGCACCAATAAAACATAACTTAGTGTACAATTATCAATTTGACTCTAATTTGTGTCATTTTAGGCATGTAAAAAAATATTCCTAGCATGGAACCATGTATGATAATGTGGACCTAAAGTCTTAGTTATAATATCTACCAATTAAATTATTGTGGCATTATAGTTGGTGATATGAACCCAGACTTTAACTATAAATTTAAAACTTGTCAAATACACTGAGAAATTTGAATTTCACTCATGTTAGATTTAGAGAGACATAAATAATGATGCTATCCATGATACTTCCAAATTCATGAAGAAAACACAACATTATTCAAGGGCTTGTTAAAAGCCTCCTAATTATTTGTCCATTTTTTTGAATCGTTTTAGGCTATTTTTGTTTATTCTAATTTTTTTGATATATTTGTTTACCTATCATTTGGTTTTGTCATTCCCTCAATTTTTGGTATGTTAGTGTGTGTTTAATTATGTAATTATCTCAATTATTTAATAAATGCCCTAATTTTTATTCCTAGGGAATTAATCACTTAGTTAATTCCTTATTGTTGGAATTCTAATGGGAAAGTGAGGTGCTGAGAGGGTGGTGAATTAGAATCACCCAAAAAAAATTGCCACTTCACACATTAACCATACTAAACATTATTCACCATAAACCTCATTAAAATTAATCTTGTATGTAATCAACCATGCAATATCATGTAATAATAGATCTCACATCTATAAACATGAACAAAACACATAAATAAATAAACAACACATGATATCACATTTGGTATTGTAGAAACCCTCCAATGTGAAGGTAAAACTATGGTCTTCACTACTCCAATAATAAAGTATCTATTAGGGCTACAATTTAATCACTTATGATGATCTACCATGTGAGGAATCTTCTATTTAAAAGCTTGCAAGACTATTAAGTCTATCTTTACAAAATTATTTAAACTTCACAACTAATTGAGTACTTTGATAGAAGATTTGCATTAGGTCTATTAGAACCACTCTATTAAGAGATTCACCAAATACATAGATTAGAATCTAATAGTACCATGATCCTTTAGTTTGCCTTGATTTGGTGATAACATATATTCTCCCTCCAATATCTGATCACCTCAATGTGATTGTTTCGCAATATCATCTCACTACACTATTTGGTTGCCTTTAGTCCTCCAACACTTGATACTTAATGACTTTCCTTCACCTTTGCATTGATGCAATACAAGGAAGAAGAATCCCTAAAGGATATGTCCTAGCCCCCAATAGTTAACCACACAACAAAAATACAATAGAAGATACAAGATCTGATACCAAACTCAACTCTTTATTCATAAAATAATTGATTACAAGCAATGTATCAAGTTGTAATGTCTTCCCAATTATGACCAAATACAAAGCAAGTAATAGTTCTGCAAGATCCCTTAAGATCCAACCCAAACCCTAGCTAGTTTAGATTTGTAGCACAATAGCACTTTAGTAGAAACCTTCAATGAGATCTAAATTTGTGCTCGCAAGCCACCAAGAAACCTTCTTATTTCACAAGCTGAAACTAATAGCTTTGCTACACTTCACTCCTTTTTAGTTTCTACATTTTCTATATGCTTGATGAATTATGATTGAAGACTCCACAAGACCCTCTACTTATACCCAACTAAGCCACAAGTTTTCGTAACAAGTTACACATTAAATAAACCCTTACATTAAATACATATTTGAGCCACAAGTGGGCCTACAATAGATATTAAATACCAAATTCCTTCATCGGCTTATAACAACCATTAAATGCACATAGGAAAGATTACCAAGACCCAAAATAGGTCCTCACATATTCCTACAATCAATCCATGTCATAATCACACACATTAAATGCATTAGATTGGTTGATTCAGTCTATAAGAACTCCACTTAAGACACATTGTTGAGTGTTGGCAAAAGCTACAAGCACAATCGAGTTCCCTCAAGCATTATTGACCTCAGGCTTCAGTTATTGATCAACTGATACATGCCAAACAACATAGTATATGTTGAGAAATACCATATATACTGAGCAATGCAATGTATGTTGAGCCCAGTATACATCAAGCTCCTTCAGAGAACAATCCCCTCAGCCAACAGTACAACCAAGAACTGCTCAATAGCGATTGAAAAAACATCTTCTTTGACTAAGCTACTCCAACTCCAAGGTCAAAACAACTCCAACATGTAGGATTGCCAACTTCCCCAGGATGCTCTTGCATCAGACACCCTAGGTGTGAAAAGATGCTCTTAACAGTTAGAAGAACTTTTGTGAGATTCAACAAATAAATCCCAATCTGGTTCTTTACATACATATCCTCTAGTTTATCAACTTTCACGCTCTTCCTTTTATTCCAGTTCTTCCAATCCTTTCTAGCAATAGTCACATGGTTTGTTTTCTTCTGTACATCCTTTCTTGGTGTAGCACATGTCTTTTTTCCATGCTGATCTCTAACCCTCTCAGAATCCTTTAGCTCAATTCAACTCCCAAAGCTCAAGTTCCTTCTATAGAGTTCTTTATTTTGTAAAGGAATCAGTGAAAACTTCCTACCACCTTTCTTAACTGTAAATACATTCTTGACACAATCATACATAGCCCTACAATCATACTGCCAAGGTCCACCAAGCAATATTATACAATTACTTATGTCCACAATATCACACAACACTTGGTCCTTATATTTCCCATTCTGAAAATCGACAAGACACCATTCCCTCACTTCCAAAGCATTATTATCATGTAACCAACCAATCATATAAGGAAAAGGATGTCTCAATCTCTTCAAACCAAGCTTCTGAATCATCTCCTTGGAACAAGGTTATTAGTAAGTTACTACCATCGACAATCACATTGTAGATTTTATGAGAAGACTTACAACAAGTCCTAAAAAAATTACTCCTTTGACAAGGTTTCAATGCCCTTTCATGAAACAATACTCACCAAGCCAAGAAGTTCTATTATTCCCTCTTGGGCTCATTAACCAAGTCTTCAATGTCATTTATAACAAAAAATCTTCTATCATGAGCCTTCTGGGAACATTTATAATCTCTACATCCATCTTTACCACAATGGAAATAATTATCTTTAAAGGCAACCTTACTTATCCTCTTCCTCATCTCAACAAGTTTTGGTTCATCTTCTGCACTTAGTTTCTCCTTTTTGAAGTGATCCTGCTTCTCCTTTCCTCGAGAACTACCTTGATGTCTTCTCTTCAACTTATCTTTTTCCTTTAGAGCACACTGATAAGAATCCTCAACCAAAGGAACATTTAACATACCAATCTCATCCTGACTATTGAATCTTAGACCATTAATATATCTAGCCACCTTTTCCTTAGACAATTCTCTATGCCCAAACTGAATAGTCAACTTGTAGAACTCCTTAGTATAATCTTTAAAGATAAATCCTTCTATTTTTGATTATGTAATCTCTTAAATAATTGAAGTTCATCATCAGCAGGAATGAACTTGGCCTTCAACTTAGTTGTCATCAATCTCCAATGAGTGATCTTCATTTCACCTTCTTCTTCTCTATCACTTTTTAATTCTTTCCACCATAAAGAAGCATGCCCTTTCAACTTAGTTTGTGCCAACCTTACTCTGAGTGGACCTCCAATATACTCTAACTCACCATAGTCTTCCAATTAACCAATCCAATCAATAAGGTCTCCAAAATTTATAGTTGCTATGAAATTAGAAATATCCATCTTATGCTTGATCTTCAACTGAGATCCAGATCTATCCAACTGACCAATCCTATCATCCATAAATCTCTCCATGTGATCAACTTTATCTTCACCACTAGATCCAACAACTTCAAAGTCTTTATGCACTTCCTTATATCCATCCTTTGTACCTACATTCCTTGGTACACTAGAAATAGCTCTTCGGATCTCATTTTTCATCAACTCCATCTAAGATCTAATATATGATCTAACCTTCTCTAATATCCTAGTCTCCATAGCATCACATAGATCTTCAATCACCCTAGGGTCCAATCTTCTTAGAGGCATCTTCCAAGATCTTTGAAAACCCAAATCAACAAATCACCACCCAAATTAGCCTTCATCTCCACAAGGTCAAACTTCACCTCTGATAATATCCAACCAGACAAAACCTTCACTCTAATAATCTTCAACCAAACTAAATCTTTTCTCTGATACCACCTCATGTGGTGTAAGGTAGGAGAATCTCCAAATGAGATGTCATAGCCCCTAATAGTTAACCACACAACTGAAACACAAGATAAAAGATCTGATGCCAAATTTAACTCTTTATTCAAAAAAGAATGATTACATGCAATGTGTTGGGTTGTAAGGCCTTCCCAACTGTAACCAAATACAAAGCAAGTAATAATTCTACAAGATCCTTCAAGATCCAAACCAAATCCTAGCTAGTACAAAGCTATAGTAGAATAGCACTTTGGTAGAAACCTCTGGTGAAATTTAAACTTGTGCTCGCAAGCCACCAAGCAACCTCCTTATTTTACAACCTACACCTACTAGCTCACTTACACTTCACTCCTTCTTAGCTACTCCATCTTCTCCATGGTGGATGAATTATGATTCAAGACTCCAAAAGACCCTCTACTTATACCCAACTAATACAAAAGTCAGTCTAGTGTGTTAGTTTGTGGCGACTGATCAAGAAAGTACTGTATATGCTTCATAAATTCTTTGGGGCATCACCTTGGAAAAAAAAATTTGGGCCCTATTTTATCGAGATTTTGGGCCAACATGTAATTATTAATTATAACCCTAAAGTGGTAAAAATACTTGTATAAAAGGGCTTAGGGTTAGGGATTGTTTTATAGTTGTGATGCAAAAATTGGTTCTTACAGTGGTATTGAGCTATAAGGGATTACAGATTGTAATAAGGTTGTAATTACTAGATCATAATAATATTAGACTTTTTTTTTGGTGGACGTAGCCTAGGGATTGGGTGAACCACGTTAAATCTTAGTGTCTTGTATTTTTTTTCTATGTGATCTATTATTTTTTGATATTGGTTATATTTGCATGTAATTGTTATTTTTGTCCGTGGTATCAGAGTGAGGTTGTTTTTTAGTTATTCTTTGTAGGAAATTTTCACAGTTGAGTAAGAGTCTCATGGTTGAGTGGGAGTAATGGAAGATGAGGGTAAGCTAAGGGTTGATAGGTTTAAAGGGTAGAACTTTTAGTTATGGAAGATGCAAATGGAAGACTATCTATATCAAAAGGATTTATGGAAGCCATTAGAAGGAAAAACCAAGAATCAAGGATCTATGTCAAATGATGAATGGGATCTTTTAGATAGAAAGGCACTTGGAAGCATTTGATTATGCTTGGCACCATCAGTGGCATTTAATATTACAAAAGTGAAGATGATAGAATAATTGATGCAAACCCTAGCAAAAATGTATGAAAAGCCCTCTGCTTCAAACAAGATATTTCTCATGAAGTGCTTATTTAATATGAAAATGGAAAAAGGTGGATCTATTGCAGATCATTTAAATGAGTTTACTACTATTACTAGTCAATTATCTTCTGTGGGTATCAATTTTGATGAAGAAATTAGGGCTCTCTTAATTTTGTGTTCTTTGCCTAAAAGCTGGAATGGCTTGGTAATGGCTATGAGTAATTATGTTCCTAGATCTAGAACCCTAAAATATGATGATGTGATTGGTGTTGTTTTGAGTGAAGAAACTTTTAGGAAAACCTCAGGTGGATCTACATTAGGAAGTGTTTTGAACACACAAAAAAGAGGCAGAACGATTAAGAGAGGAAGTAATTTCAAAAATCATGGGAAGTCAAGAGGAAAGTCAAAGGGGAGGAGGTCTCAATCGAAAGGACCAAATGACTGCTGGTACTGTGAGAAACTAGGGCATAAAAATAAAGATTGTTGAAATCAAAAGAAAAATGAAGGAGATAAACTAGATGGAGACAAGGAGGAAAATGTGGTAAGTAACACATCTAAAGAGGATGCTTTGCTTCTATCTTTAGAAAGTGTTGATGATTCATAGGTTTTAGATTTTGGTGCTACACCTAATAGAGGTTATTTCATTGATTATGTCCAAGGGGATTTTGGACTTGTTTATTTGGGGGATAATGAACCCTATCAAATTTTTGGAAAGGGAAAAATTAAGATTAAGTTGCAGAATGGGAATCATTGGCTACTACATGAGGTAAGACATGTTCCAAGGCTGAGTAGGAATTTAATTTCAGCAAGGCAACTCGGTGATGAGGGTTGTGTAGTTACTTTTAATGATAAAAATTGGAAGGTTTCAAAAGGTTCTCTTATAGTAGCAAAAGGTGTGAAAGTAGGCACCTTATGTCTTTGTATAGGTCATATTGTTCCATCTACTTTAATTGTTTCAAAGAAAAATGAACATTCAGGAACAATTGTTGCAGTTGAGTAGGGAGAACAAATAGTTGCTGTAAATTTTGATACAACATTGTGGCACAACAGACTTGGGCACATGAGTGACAAAGGTATGAAAGTACTTCATTCAAAGAAATTTTTACCAGGTCTAAAATGTGTTAATATGGATTTTTGTGAAAGTTGTGTGTATGGAAAACAAAAGAGAGTAAGTTTTGTGAAGACTAGGAAGGAAAAAGAAAAAGGAGAAATTAGAGCTTGTGCATACCAATGTATGGGGACTGACTCAGGTATCTTCCCTTGGTGGCTCTCTTTATTATGTTACATTTATTGATGACATGATTAGAAAAGTATGGGTTTTTTTCCTTAGATAGAAATCTGATGTATTTCAAACTTTTAAGAAATAGAAAGGCTTGGTTGAAAATGAGATTAATAAGAAATTAAAATGTCTTTGATCTGATAATGGTGGTGAGTATTGCAGTCATGAATTTGATGATTATTGCTCCACAAATGGTATTTGTAGATAGAAAATTGTTCCAAGGACTTCATAGGAAAATGGAGTGGTTGAACACATGAACCAAACTATAATGGAGCACACAAGGAGCATGAGGTTGCATGCTAGGTTACCCTTACACATGTGGGTGGAGGCTATCAATACTACTATATATTTGATTAATAGAGGTTCCTCTACTCCTTTGGGTTGTGGTATTATAGAGGAAGCATGGATTGGTAAGAAGGTGAGTTATTATTTTCTCAAAACCTTCGATTGTGAAGCATTTGCTCACATAGATTTTGAAAGCAGAACCAAGCTAGAAGATAAGTAAAAAAAAAGTGTATTTTTTGGATATGGCACTAATGAATTTGGTTATAGGATTTGGGATTTTGAAAATCATAAAATTCTAAGAAGCAGGGATGTCATATTCAATGAGAAAGTGTTGTATAGATATCTATTGTAGCAACATGAGAAGAAAGAAGATGATATTGTAGTGCTGGATGATACTCCAAAAGCTGATGTTCCAGCCATTCTTCATGATGTACAACAACTACAACAAAAAATACCACACACACCGGTGAATGTTAGACTATCAACAAGGAAAATTAGACCTCTAGAATGATTTTCTCCCTCTTTGTATTCTATTTTACTTACTGATGCTAGTGAACCTAAATGTTATGATGAAGTTATGTAGGTGGATACTAAGATTCAATGGGAGTTTGTAATAAAAGATGAAATGGACTCTTTGCTAAAGAATAAGACATGATATTTGTGCAAGTTGTCTACAGGTAAAAGAGCTTTATAGAATAAGTGGGTTTACAAGTTAAAAGAAGAGGATGGAGGTAAGAAAAGATTTAAAGCTAGGCTAGTTGTAAAAGGATTTGCATAGAAAAAGGTCATTGATTTTGATGAGATATTTTCTCCTATTGTTAAGATGACTTCTATCTGTATTGTTTTAAGTAGTGTGGCTATTGAAGATTTGTATTTAGAGCAGCTTGATGTTAAAACAACCTTCCTTCATGGAACTAATAGATTAGGGGTCAATTTGCGATGCCAATTTGCGACGGCGGGCAAATGTTATGTTGTTTTGGGTTTTTTTTTGAATTATAGCCCGACAACGTCGCAATTGCGACATCGTCGGGTTATAAGAAAAAAAAAGGGTGCATTGGTTGTCATTATAGACTTCAAGAGTTTCTGATCGAGGGTCCCTGCATGGAGTGATAAAGTTTCTGAAGGAAGGTGCCACCATTGAGAGATGAGAAATCTGAGTGGAGTAAGGGGAAATTAAGGGGAAATTATAGCCGAACAAGCAAGAGGGTGCAAAGATTTTAGGAGAAGCATTGACTCTATTGATTCCAGGGTTTATGCAAAAGAATCGATCGATTCATGCATCATGATCTCCCTTCGAAGCTCCCATTGAAGTGTGAATGCATCAACTTCCTCTCTGATTCAAGGTCACAGATTCAAGGGCACAAAATCAAGTGCATCAGTTTCCAACTGAACAGTTTATGAGAGGTGCATGTCGAGAAGTATTGATTGAATTTTTTTATCAATGACTCCTGATCCTCTTACTCTTACCATATTGCTACTTCTGTTTGATGATTTGAGTCTTCATTTTATTCTCAGAGGATGTTGTAACTTTCTTGTTTGATGAATTCTTTGTGAATTTTTAAATAAAATATTTCTCTTTTAGTCTTGCTTGTCAACATGTCATAGGTTAATAAAACCAAAAGCTTTCTTTTAGATGGATTTATTTTTAAAAAGAATGTTGAAATATCTTGCATTGGAAAAATATTTCTGAAACATTTGATATACTCTTCATTCCTACTATTACTCAAGAAATTCACAGACATGGTCATTAGGTGCCTCTTAGAAAAAACTATTTCAGTGAAGACTAGTACCATACTTCTATTCTGAAAGCTCCTTACATAATTTTCATTTTTTTCTTAATGTAGATGCTACCTTTTTTCAAAGCTTCAACCGGTAGTAAACGTTGTGCTTCATTTTCTGAGTTATATCTTAAAAATATTCCCACTTGTGTAATGAAGTTAATGTGTCTTAAAAATGTGATAGCTTTTACACTAACACTACTCCTTGTTGCATGCTGATGATATAGTTTTTCCTGTGTATAACCTCTATTGTGGATTATTCTTAAGTTATTTTTATTTTAGATCCTACAAGAGTTGTACTCCTCTCTTTGAATTTTTGAATAGATCATTTGTTGGGTCTTCAATAATATATTAGGCACCTTCTATTCATCATAGGAAAGCTCAGTATAGTTCTATTATAAGAAATTCTACTTGATGCCTTTGAATTTCAAAACATTACTTCTTCTATATCAATGCCATGTTCATAAAAATCTAAACCTTCTAAAAAAATGCTTCTGTAAAATATTGTGCTTAGTAATACTCTTAGAACTTTATATGTGGATATCTCCTATAGGTTTTTTGAAGATTTTTCGCATGAGAGCTATTTTGGGCCATTCTGTACAAAACCCATATCATTAGACAGATATCAAATTGACGAATTAGATTGTGACTCATTGGGACACTAAAAAAAATCAAGGAAGGAAATCAAATATCATTAGTTTAAAGGGAAATCATCGTATGTTCACAAGTCTTTATAGCAAGGGAACATTACAGTAAAATTTTGAATCTACTCTTCATAAATAAAAGCCTAATATACACTAAAGTAATTATTGATCCTTACAAAAATAAGGATTTCCACACTTTGAAAGTTAGTCTATAGATGCAAATCAATACATGATGGATATGTAGTCATTAGAACCAAGTCTCCATGGTAATTAGTTGATTAAGTTTGAATCTCAAATGTAGGATAACTCAAGTGGATGAGTTGGAACATTAAGGAATATTTTTTATTAGGGAAAAACTAGTCCTTGAAGGGGATCCAAAACCCTTTACAATAAAATGTTTAAGGGGACATGGTACCCCACTAAAATAAATAGCTACAATAGAAAAAGTATTACAAGACAACAACCCAAAACAATAAAACAATTGACAACTAAAATAACGTTAAAAAAAGATCCACTTGCCCAAAAGTTAGCACAATGTTAAAGCCACACATAACATAATGATTCTATCTATCAAGGAGACCCATGGGGTTTAGAAAGGCTCCTTGAACCTCATCATTGGGTTTTGACTTGGCTCCCATAGCCACTACTATGGGTTTTAACATGGCTCTCAAAAACATCATCACCCACAACCTTAGAAGATCAATCATCAAAAATCCAACTAAAACTTTGGGGTTTTGGAATGCTCACAAATTTTGAATTGGATTGCACAATTATTTTGATAGGTTTCCCATGTCTTTTAAAAATCATATACCTCATAGAAATGATCATTAGAAAGTGACTTGAAACTCTACGATTTAAGAAGACTCCCCAAACCTCCATGGGATTTATTTTGGATCCCACAACCATAATGGGATTTTTAGAGGATCTCCAAAAGAACACAAATTTTTTTAAAGGATCCCCAACCCTTCAAAATGGGATTAAACTTGGCTCCCATAACCAAAATGTCACCAGCAAAAAAGAGACCCCACCAATCATCCATAGTTGTAATGTGTATGTGGCATTTTTTTCAATAAATTCCCTATGTGAGAAAAATCATGACTGATTTATCATATCTCTATTTTATGCAATCTGAGAAAACTTTTCATGGTTTTGTTTGATCAAATACACATGGATTCTTGTCCATGGTTTCTTGCAAAGAAGAGGGAATATGAGTATTATTATAGTTAAAAGTCTAACTATCTGTCTCAAACTTATAGGTATGTTCTACATGTGACCTGGTATGGTACCTATCTTATCGATTCAAAGCATTCACCCTTGCACCTCATCAACCTTGTAAAGTTTCCTCCACATTATCATTTTATTGACAACAATAATATAGCATGAAGTTCAAACAACCTTTTAAAGATAAAGATTCTATACAAATAAAGCATATATGTTACAGTTCAGACTTTTCTAAAAGAGATTTAAGATATGCTTGGGACTGAATGGCTCAATTGCCACCTACTAAAAAAGTAACATTACCTACACAGTTATGTTTGGGATTGAATGGCTTAGTCACCACCTGCTCCTTGTAGCTTTTAAAACCTTCATGATCACCTTGAGTGCATTACTTAGTGATTAGCCTATTGCATAATATAATACAAGTGTTTGAACTTAAACACAACATTGTTGGAAATATTGATGACACATGCACATCAATTAACATGCTTCTGAACATGAACAAAAAAGAAAGCCACATAAACACAACACCACAAAAACCACTAAATAAAATCATTGGTAGTTATTTTAAAGCTATATCATGCTAAAAACTTATGCAAGGTAGTAGAAAAATCATGAAAAACAATCAATACAAAAAAGCACATTCTCTTTGTAACATTTTTGACTGGAGGTAGATTCCTGATTTTTGTTTGACTGGAGGTAGATTCTTGATTCTTTTCCTTAGAATACTATCATCTTCAAAATCCTATATGAAATCTATATGACCATTTCATTTCTTCAATATGCCCTATGGATGTCCCTATCTAACTATATATCTTTTAATTGCATATAATAACTAATTTATGTTCTTTTTCATGACTATGTAATTTATCTTAATTTTTTGACTGTGTTCAAGGATTATTTTGTTTTCTTGCAATTTCAGGTATGGATTTTACAATGAATGTCTGCGAAAATATGGAAATGCAAATGTATGGAAGTATTTTATAGATCTCTTTGATTACTTGCCACTGAAAGCCCTTATTGAAAGCCAGGTAAAGAAAAAGATATTATACACTATTTTGTTGGTACCTTGTGCAACACAACAAACTTGCCCACAAGTTGAGTCAATATTCACCCAAGATTGTGCTAACTCCAACATTATATCAATTATTATGCAACATTTTCTTACACTGTGTTGATCCATCAGTTTTATTTTAATTGTGATATACCTAATAGAGTATTGAGTGTAGATAGTTTATTTGGTGAACAAATTTTGCCTGATTTAATTGTGGACAGCCATATATGCTAATTGTAGCATCGATTTGGTGGAGCATTTTATGTTCCTGTTGTGATGATAGTTTGTATGAGTACTATATTGCTCAAAAAAATTTATTGACCAGAGGTAGAGACTAATGAGAATGATAATTTGGGTTAGCATGTTGGTGTAAGATTGCATCTAGTGTATCTATTATAACTTTTAAAAACATGTAACTATATGAAGAGAATGGCTATAATTTGTATTTCATAAAGAAAACTATAAGGAGTTTTATTGTTTATTTCTCCACTTTTCTCCTAAATTAATTATAGAATAATATAAAAGTTAGAACATTCAACACTTCTTATTGATGGTAGGAGACTACTTTTCCATTGACAAATAAGTTTCAATGTCACCAAAAATCTATATAAGACATCTAGGATAGTAAGGACCAGCAGAGCCATGAAAAAGTATAACAACAATGCATCATAATTTGCAATAGAAGGCAACACCATTCCCCTTTTAATTGCTGAGACCAAAGTTAAAACACAACACCTTAGAAACATTACTAATAATCCCTCCCTACCCACTCCAAATTTGATTCAAACAACATATAAAAACCTTTCAAACAAGCTTACTTCTAGGTGAAGAGATAAGTTTCATTTCTTGTAGTCTCTCTCTTTTTGTTTGGCTTTCCTCTAAGTCTTCTTCTAGAATCAATGCTTGAGGTCTCTCAAGAGTTGCATAAGTAATGATTTAATAGTAAGTTTCTACAATTTATAAGAATTCTTCAGTTGATGCTTCTAGAATCGATTGTTAAAGGATTTTTTCATCAATATTTTGGAACACACTCTGTGATCCATCCTTAGGATGTGATGCAAAATGTTGATGAAAAAATGACTCTGAAAAAACTATGATTTACATGGACAGGCAGATCATTATTTTCTTGAGTATTTTGAATCACCCAATTTAATTAAGAGAAAGGGGATTTTAGGGATTCAACTTACAATCTAAATAATTTGAATTACCCAATACAATCAAGAGAAAGAGGATATTAGGAATTCAACTTATGATTTAGATACGCCAATGCGAGGGTGTAGAGAAAGTTAAAGAGAGCTATGTATCCTGCCAGTACTCCTACGTATCCATGAGCTTCTAACATTGCCACACTGATTGTTTCATTGCTTGCTCCATGCTGCAATAATAACTGGTCATCACATTATCATAACATTTCTCAACTGAAACACAAAACAAACATCAATGCCCCTTTCTGATCTATATATGTTATAACATAGTTATGATCCTAGCCTTCAGCCAATGCATTGATAGATATTCATTCACTGCGATGGAATTTTGAGCATACATGAGAGGAGATATCCAATACCCCCATATCCACCAGGGCTTGATGTCCTCTGCAAACACAAGATCTACAAGGAATGTCAAATTATTTCAAGTCTGGATTACTAGAATCTATTCTACTTTGTTGAGAATGGTATGGTACCTCTGGATACAATGAATCTGCCAAGGACTAATAAAATTAGGAGTACAAATGTTCCAAAGGTGTTTTCCACAAGCTTACTCCATTCGAATGCAGCAATTAAACAAAAAAGTGAGAGAGACATTTGGTGTAGGACGAATAAGAGTAAAAACTGTCGAAAAAACTTGCATGAGAGAATGGATTAGAGTCATCAAGTATTGAATTGATGGCACTATGAGGAAATGAATGGTCTTGAATCTAATACCTTTGGGGATTTGGGGTAAAGCCAATGGTATAGTAGGTGAGAATGACCTATATGGAAGATTCCAAGAGTGAGAGAGGAACTCTCATGACCCATGTAGGAAGTGAATAAGCCCAGGTAGGATACAGCTTTGAATCTATCTGCTTGTAGAACACATGAAGGTGAATCATAGTAATAGATAGCTTTATAAATCCATTGAACATGATGTTAAGAAGGGTGAAAAATAGAGCATCAAAGTAAATAGACACAATTTTTTTTTTTTTGTTTTACTTCTTTTATTGTAGCATTTGTGATAGCAACCCCAAAAATTGTGACGGGGTTTTCGTCGCATCTACAACAACTCCATCACAATTGCTGGGGTTGTTGTCACAATTGCGAGGGCAACCTCAGCAATTGTGATGTAGTTGCTATAGATGCAACAACACAATTGCGACAGAGTTGTTGTAGATGTGATGGCAACCTCGTTGCAATTGTGATGAAAAAAAAAGGAATTATGATGGGGTTGATATGCTAATAAGGCGGCTTCATAGTGATGGATAGGCATCAAAAATGTGATGGCAAGGGTAGACGTCCTAAATTGTGACTAAATAACTACAACGTCAATGTCTGTTGTAGTGGTGACACATTACTGTCATAATTGTGACACATAGCCATCACAAATCGATGCCAAATCTATTAGTGTGGTGATTTGGATGAAGAGACATATATGGCTTAGCCACAGGGTTTTGAGGACATGGCTTGAAGCAAGCACCTCAACAATGGTATCTAAAATTTGATAGTTTTATGCATGAGCATGGATACAATAGGTGTCATTGAAATCATTGTGTTTATTTTAATAGGTTGGATGATGATGGCTACATTATTTTATGTTTATATGTTGATGATATGCTTGTAGCTGGGTCTAACATGAATCATATTAAAGGGCTAAAATGCTAGTTAGTACATGTATTTGCTATGAAGGATTTGGAGGAAAGAAAAAAAATCCTTAATATGAAGATTTGTAGAGATAGGAAGAATAGAAAATTGACACTATCTTAAGTTAATTATGTTGAAAAGGTGTTGCAACATTTCTCTATGGAGAATGCTAAAGCTGTCTGCACACCTTTACCTAGTCATTTGAAGTTGACTAAGGAGATGTGTCCCAAGACACAAGAAGAGGAGGATAAGATGTCTAAGGTACCCTATGCTTCAGCTATAGGAAGCTTGATATATGCTATGGTATGTACTAGGCCAGATATTGCACATGTAGTGGGAGTTGTTAGCAGGTATATGCGTCATGTAGGAATTGAGCATTGGAATGCAATTAAATGGATTATCAGATATTTGAGAGAAACAAACAATAAGTATTTACACTTTGGGGGCTCTACTACTGATGTATAGGGCTATGTTGACTTAGATTTGGCAGGGGATATTGATACCAGGTGGAGTACTACAGGTTATGTCTTTACTATTGGTGAGGTAGCCATGAGCTAGGTTTCTAGGTTACAAAAGGTTAATGCTTTATCCACTACAAAGGTAGAGTATGTAGCTGCTATAGAGGCAGCCAAGGAGATGATATGACTTCAATTCTTCTTGGAAAAATTGGGATACCCTTAGAAGGATAATTATTTGTTTATAGATAGTCAAAGTTCCATTCATCTTGCAAAGAATTTAGCTTTGCATTCAAAGGCCAAACAGATACAGTTGTGGTACCATTTCATTCGGTTAGTTTTAAAGCATGGAAAATTAAAGTTGGATAAAATAAATATAGTTGAAAATCCAACATATATGTTTACAAAGGTAGTAACAAGGGAGAAGTTGAACTCCTCTTTAGCTTCGGTTGATCTTCTAGACTAAACATGAATAAAAGAACAACAGATTCTAGGGTGGTTTGATCCAGTGGGAGCCACATGGAGTAGCAACATAGCTATAGGATCAGTCTCCAAGTGGGATATTGTTGTTTAATATAGAGCTTGATCAGTCCCCAAGAGGGTGATTGTTAGTTTGTGGTGATTGATCAGGAAAGTATTGTACATACTTCATAAATTCTTTGGGGCTTAGGGCATCACCCCAAAAATAACTTTTTGCGCCCTATTTTATCAAGATTTTGGGTCGACCAGTAATTTTTAATTATAACCCTAATGTGGTAAAAATAATTATATAAAAAGGATTAGGGTTAGGGATTTTTTATAGTTGTGATGTGAAAATTGGTTCTTGTAGTGGTATTGAGCTATAAGGGATTATGGATTGTAATCAGGTTGTAATAACTGGATCGTAAAAATATCAGACTTGCTATTTGGTGAACATAGCCTAAGGATTGGGTGAACTAAATTAAATCTTGGTGTCTTGTGTTCTTTTTTGTATGATTGATTATTTTCTAATATTGGTTATATTTTCATGTAATTGTTATTTTTGTTCGTGGTTTAATCCTAACATAGTGTTGGAAAACATATTGTCCTTTTAAAATTAACTCTTTGAATGCCCAATATATGTGAACAATGACTAATCACAATAGTTGGGAAACCACACTAAGTGACTGATTTCCCTCTAAATTTGAGGGTACAACACCCTTTAATTTGTGATTGCAACGAATTTGTTTGTTCCTAATTCTAAAATGGGGTATGTTCTTGACTAGAGAACATGAGAGGAAAACCAAGTTAGGCCTAGATAGGAACTAACTCAGGCTAGAATTTGGGTCTTAAAACTAACCAAATTTGTGAATCCACACCTCTTATGAACTTGCAAAATTCAATGATGCAATAATGAAACCTATTTATATGAATTAGACATTTTAACTGAATGTTCTCAACTATATAATGCATGAAATAGTTTAAGAAATAAATAGTTGAAAGAATCTCTTTTAACCTCTAACAATACTATGATTATCTTCAGTCTATTGCATTAAACAAGGCAAAAAAAATTCTATTTGTTCATTAATTGAATTCAACTTAAACAAATGCTTCTAACTAAGAAAAGAAATGGAATAGTAAATAATTGATACAAAACACATTTAATTTGTCTTTGCAACATGTAGTATCTCACACCAAAAATTAACCAACCTTTCATTAATTTTTCCATTGATTACATACAGGAATTTGAGATGAATCATTACAAAAAGGAGCTAAATTGGTTCATCTTTTCAAAAATGATAAATAACAATAAGCTAATTATCAATTACAATTTCACATTAGAAAACAATAAGAGTGGGAGAAATAATCATTTCACTTTCTTCCCCTTCTCCAATTTTTCGTTATAGGCTTTGGTAGTAATGATGATTGGAATGAGCTCCTCATGTCTATATATGTGGACATTGGTGTACTTGAGGAGCCACTTGGAGTGTTCTATGGCTAAGTCCTTGATTGCACTCGAGCACTCTTGCATTTACTCTATTGCCATATGTATGCATCCATTGAGTTGTTGGAGGTTCGACACTCTGTCCTGAGGGCTAGTAGATTTCTCTATTAATTTTTCTAAATAACTAGAGAAAGTCTTTTCCATGACAACAAATCCTAATACTCATTTCCCCTATCCACTAGTTTGGGAGTCAGTGTGTGGGCCTTTTAGCAACTCATAATTCTTTTCCTATTCCTCAACTTTTCTCTCTATTTCCTTTAATCCTTCCTCTGCCACCAAAATCATTTCAACTTTAAATTGCAAGCTTTGTTGCCATTTAAACAAGGGAACATCTCCTTTCTATAGAATATTTTCTTCAACATCCTCTTTAGCCTTCATGTGTATGACTATATATAAGAAACAGATGCAATCTTCACTCTTTTCCTTCTCTACTGATAGAGTAGCTCAATTAGCTAGGATGTTATCTTTCTCTGTCTCAAGCCTCAACACTGCATTTCCTAATCTATAACAACAAGTCCTTTAGACTTGAGTTTTTCACTCCATTTCCTACCAATTTTTCCAAAATTCTTATCATCTTGTAGCTTAGAGTTGATTGTCTAAATATCCATGGCTATAGGATCACTATTAGGTGGCATTCTTGAAATACTTTCTAATGGGGCAACTAATTGCCTAATGAAATAGTTGAGCTCATGGATCTCTACCTTCATCTTGACTTTGGAATGATTGAGGCCCTCAAGTTCCTCCTCTATTACTTCATTATTTGATTTCCACAAACCCACCTTGGTATCATGCATGACTTCTCATAGATCTAAAGACTACAATGTGAAGTTAGTTGTAGTTAGATCTTCAAGCCTACCATCCTTGGTGGGCTTGGTTTCTCCATAGTTAGGTGCCCTGTGTCTGGGTCTTAGTTGAGGATAGAAAAAGTCTTCTACTTATTTACTTTTCTCAATGCTGATCTAGAGTAGATGGAAAGAGATAGAGTCTCTTTATTTGAGGCTCCATCTTCTATCCTCTTTCACTTCCTCTCTAAAGTATTCTTGAGCCATGACTCGGTGCTGATCAACTTGGATATAGTCCTAAGTATATCCACACTAAATTTTTTTCTCTTAACATGAGTGATGGCCTTTGATGATGAGGAGAAAGGATTTCCCAGAATAGGGGAAATGAATTTTGGAGCTTTAGGTACCTTTTCTGCTTTAGATGTTTTCTTTAATGCCTCATCCAACTTTGTGGATTTTCTTTTGCTACTCCCGCCATCTCCAAGATTGACCACTTGTATTTGAGGAATAATTTCTAGGAGTAGTGCTATAGTTACAAATAGAATTGGACTTCAAGGGGATGGAAGAGCCATTGTGACTGCAGAGTCCTTGAGTTCTTATGGTTTCTTCTTTTTAGCTTCTGCTTTTGTCCTGATCACTGTCACTAAACCATCCTGAAAAGTTTTATCTAGTGGGATGTTCTTGTTAGGAGGTTGATCACCTCCTCTATTTGGTTGAGTTGGTCCTTGAGTGAGAGTCAGAATGTGCCTAAAGCACCACTATGAGAGGATGAAGTAGCTTGCTACATCTGGAGAGGGCTAAGCAGATGCACCTTTGCTTCTACTTCATTGTGCCATGGTCCAATCGACCCACTTCCCAATCCTCTTGTAAAATCTCACCATCATTAAGTCTAGGTCTTCTATAGCATATTCAAATGGATTGGAGCTTATAGGAGTATTCCTTAACTTGGTCAAATAAGTAGTGCTATACATATTTTGACCATTATCCTAAAATGCATCCATATCTATATTTACCTTATATAGCTTGACTTGATCCACTGTCAATCTTGTGAAAACACAATCATGACTTTCAAATTCATCCTTGTAATCGACCTAGTAGTCCTCAATGGTACTGACATGCTTTATGACACTCCCAATCTACAGGACATCCTTAGCATATCCATTGGGGTCAAACATAGGTCTCAAGATCGCATAAATGTCTAACTTGTACTTCTTGAAAACCTTCATCATATTCTTGGCATCTAACCGAGTGTCTCAACTAAAAGCTCCAACCTTCATGGGGAACTTGTATCCTTTCTTATTTAAGCTTCCACTCAAGATGTTCACCTGTAGGCCTTGTCAAATAATCTATACCAAGACTATCATATCATCTGGGTATCTTGGCAACTTCAGAGGAAATCCATTGTAAGCTACAAGGTGAAGATAAAAAAAAGATGAGAATTGAATGAAATAACAACCAAATTTATTGATGGTATCCATGAATTCAGGGGAGAATATCCTTTATGGGCATCCTTGTAGTTCCCTGTAAATTCTCATAGTAAACCCATCATTCACTTTTACACAATCTGCATAACTATTATGCAGTTGGAGACATGGATAAAATTCATAAGATTTTACATCATCAGGGAAGTTGTCTAGGTGTGGAAGACAGGCCATAATTACAATGATGCCAAAATATATATTAGGAACGAAGACATATAAAAAGAATTGTAGAACTTGGCCACTTGGAGAGCATTGGATAGAATCTCACTTACCTCTTGCACACAATCAATATACTATGTATCTACGCATATAACCTGAATTAAAAAGTATTACTCAAAAAACTTTAGGGCTTCTACTTCACCTCTCAATCTATACAAGAGAATTAAAACGTCAATTATCTTTGGTTTGAGGTTGGTTTTGAACAAAGTTTTGAGGACTTTTCTCTTATCACTTTGTGGCTTTTGGAACCATGTTTCTTTGATCTCCTTCCTCCAAATCATCTTTTTCATTGAGAATTCTGAAATGGCCCCACCAATAGTTAGGTTAGAAAAATCCTCCTGATCTGGTACTCAAAGGAAATTGACCATTGTTTGTTTGTCAATTGAGATCAACATAGTGTATTAGGTAGAACTATTTTCTTGGTTTATGGAATATAATGGTGAATACCTTCATAAATGAGTTCTAGATCTTGAACTACAACCAGGAAACCAACAACTTTGACAAAACCACATACTCAAAGTTTCTCAGTAATAGGATGAATGCACTTAGATTTTACCCTTCTTTGGAAGTTTTCCATATCATAGAAACAAAGGGATGTTTCTATGAAATTATGAAATTGAGACTTGATCCTAGTCAAACCATTAAAACCCACAAACTTAGTGGCCATAGATTATGAATGATAATTTGAATCGAAAAAGAATAAGACAATGGATACTACAATTACTAGCTTTTGGAAGTTACATGTATTGACAAAATGAGAAATCAAGGAAACAATATAATTCATACAACTTCCTATGAACATTTATATAAAGGTCTCAATTCATCTGTTATACTTCAAAATTTATGCCACACAAGTAAAATTTAAGGAAATACCCATTTAAAGAGTAAATGAAAAGGCTCAACAAACATTTGAAAGTCTTTTCACTTTTTTTTTCTCGATATAACGGTAACTTTCTATAACCACATTATTTACTTCTCCATTTTCCTTTAAGTTTTGGAAAGTTGCCTTTTGGGTACTCTATTGATGAAAATCTACCAAAAGAGATCCTGATCATATCTTCCATCCGCAATAGTTCATTCCATTCCAATATCATTCTAACATATACTAGATCTAGTATAGGGGCCAAATTTTACTTGTTGACCTGATTTATCTACTTAGTTGGAAAGTTTCCTGCATGGGTTGGAAACCTGTCGAAGAGAAGGAAATTTCTATTTCTATGCCAATGCTTCCTTATTAGTTGAATCTTTGAAAAATATGTGTCTAACTTTCAAAGATATTTAGTTAAGGTGCACAGATCTCTTTCGATGTCACTTAGCAACTTCTATTTCAATTATATCTATTTCGTGAAAAATTGCCTTCATGGGTTGGAAACTCACTGAAGAGAAGACGAAGAGAGGTTTTCTACATGGCTTAGTATTTAGATGATAATGAATCCAAATCATGTTTAGGAGTCTAATCCAAAGTTCAAACTTCTATTTGCCTTAAAATTTGTGCCCTTTAAATCTTTTTAAGCTAGATATGTCACCAAATAAGCCCTCATGGAAAAACACCTTCATGAGTTGGAAACTTGCTATGGAGAAGGCGACATGGAATTTTCTTCCAATGTATTTTATTAACCGATGATATGTCACAAACTTATGTTATGAATACATGTGAGTTTTAGAGAACCTTCAAGAGCATGCTTCATCCATAATTAGTGAAAACTGATCTCTATCGGATTGGGTACTAAACTTACCTAGCAAATTACAAGATAAAAACAACAACCCACCCAACTTTGGAGGAAGAGAAGGTGTATTAGGAAAATTTGATAAAGATAGCCCAACCTTTATGAATCTAGACTTAGACTCAAACATTTTAGTAACAAGACTAACTTCATCTAAAAAAAATAGAACTCACTTTTATGAATAGACTAAAAAAAAAGTGGGGAAACACCTAGCAAGTTACAAATTAAATAAACCCTTATATTAAATACATATTTGAGCCACAAGTCAGCCTATAGTATATATTAAATATAAAATTCCTTATTCAGCTTATAACACCCATTAAATACATATAGAAAAGATCACCAAGACCAAAAAAATGTCCTCACACATCCCTATGATCGCTCCATGTCACAATCACATGCATTAATGCACTAAGTCAGTCAATCCAATCTGCATGAACTCTATTCCACAAGCCACACTACCAAGTGTTAGTAAAAACCACAAGCATGGCTAAGCTCCTTCAAGCATTGTTGACCTCGTTTAGTTATCAAGAAACCAATATATGCTAAGAAATATAGTATATGACAAGAAATAAAGTTTATGTCAAGAAATCTAATGTACATTGAGCCTAATATATGTTGAGCTCCTTTAGATATATAGCCCCTCAACTAACACTAGAACAAAGAATTTCTCAATAGCAACCAAGAAAGCCTCTTCTTTAATTGAGCTCCTCCAACTCCAAGGTAAAAAAAAATCTAGCATGTAGGATTTCCAACTTCCCTAGGATGGTCCTACATCATGCATACATGCATTCCTCCAAATAACCAACAAAAATTCCAATCTTGAATCCTTTCTTATATAGCAATCTTAAGAATCTTCTAGATTTTAATCAATGATTGTCATTCATCCTTTTTTCCACTTACACTTTCCTATTTTTGGATAGGTTCTTTATATTACATATGGATTAGTGATATTGGATTACAGACATAATTACCTCCTTGATCTTAGAAATACATTATATACTCAAAAAATGATTTACATAAGATTTTGTGCCATTCTAAATTCATATACACAAACTGCATAACTCGACACATATAATCGCTGATGCTCAGTCATGCTTGATTCTTCTTGCTGATCCTTAGTATATATTATACTTGGATTCAACTATCTCCTCTTTGAATTACTGAGATCATGTAGCACTCGACTTATATCATGTGTTACCTTTTTGATAGCTTGGCAACTACCATATGCTTAGTGACCAATATCTTCTTAGCAACTACTACCTACTTGACAAATATTAAACTTGTGCACTTTTTGTCTTTATAGATTGATCTTTATTGTGGCTAGGTCACAATGTAGACTAACCAACTCTTCCTTGTAAATGACTAAGTATTTTTCACTAATAGAAAATACCAAGGTTTCCTATAGGGTCAAGACTTGTTTCATAATGTCCCCTTAGATGCAAATAGATTTCATTTTTGTGTGTCTTTTCTATCTTTTATTTTACATTTGATTTGGAACAACACACATATTTTTATTATATACATAGGTATGTGTATTTTTCTTATTGTTAATAATTAAAATATTAGTAATATCACAATACAAAATATAAAAAATTAGATATTATTTTGGATTTTCTTACTTTCATTAATGATTAAGGCATTCATAAGCCACATCTTAAGAAAGGTTGATCAAATATATTTTGGAACAATGTGTTTTCATGATAGGAGTAGCATCAATAACAATGCCCTAACTACTATTTAAAGTCAAGTAGCTATGTTTTGTTGTGTTTTCTGTATTTTGAAATTTCTTTCATCACATTATATCTTATAGGGACGTAGCTACCAATATGACACATGTACATAAGGGAGCTTCAATTAAGTATCATATATCATCATACTAAATAATACATCTATTTTCAAAAGATATTGTTGCAAAATCCTTTGTTTCTAGCCCCTTGAATAGTCACCCAATACTCCAAAAATTCATTTTTATCTAGAAATTGTCTAATGACCAACCCTCCTGAATTCCCAAACCCCAATATATCCAAAAAAATTCTATTTCAAACCCCTCAGTATGACTATAGGTGATATAGTATCCTCTCATCAGTGAAGCCTATCACATGCAAAAAAATGTAGCACACTTTTATAAATATCAACCAAGGGAAATAAAGTCTTTAATGGTGCCTTATAGCTCTCAATCCATGACATGCAAGAATCAAGTAGTGATGGCTCTCAAATGAACATAGTTAGGAGACCCTTGCAAGGTGCACCATCAAATGAGAGATTAAAATAAAGAATGCAAGCTATAATGAGATTCAAGATAAGCTAAATGACATGCATGTAGAAGAAAAAAATCTAATCTAAGTACAATAAAAGTAAAAGACTAATATATGATGCACAAACTAAGCTTTAATGATCACTATGCTAAAATGAGTTTAAAAATTGTTCATTAATGAAGGAATTCCAAGAGTGTGGTGAGTGTTCCAAGTGCTCTAGAATAAAACTTGCAACATAACAATAGCACGAGTTTCAAAGGTATGAGAAAGTGAGGAGAGAGCCTCCTTATAAAAAAATATATGATAGAGATTAAGAGGCAAAATATACGATGGAGAATCAACTTTTTGTTGACTTTGGTGAACAAGAATCTTGAGAAGAAAGATTAACAATTGTGTTTAAAAGGAAAAAGATGTGTGGAGGAGAATAAGCGGAAAAAGGGATTCCATTACCTTTGAAAGTGTGCATTCAAGTTTAACAAAATACCTTTTTCTTTTATTTTTAAATTCTGATATTCTTTTTTCATGTGCTCACAATATATAAAGTCATTATATTTGATTCAAAAGGGATATGTTCTTCTAATTTAATAAGGACTTAGGATAAGGTGGTTGAACAATAAGGTATAATCAAATAAATGATTTTTTTTGGATTTGTTTAAAGATAAGTGATCCATAAATTATACAAAAATGATAAAAAGGGGCTCATGTTCTAGATGACTATATTTGGGTGATTACATTTGGCCCTCTTTGACTAATGTGTAAGCCATCTCGGATCAAATTAAGTCAAATAATCAAGATAGTAGCTTAGATGTCTGACTCTAAACCTGATCAAACAAGCACAAAGAAATATACATAATAAATCATAACCCATAATGATAAGATGCGTACTAATATGCTAATAAATAGATAAATGAAGATGAATCAGAACCCATAATGATAAGATAAGAACTAATCATCAAATAGATAGATAGATTCAAGATGAATTAGGATCCATAATGATAATATGACAACTAATAATATAAATTAGATAGATAAGATAAATAGCTTAAAATATTCTTACCCCTTTAGGATAAAAATTGAAATGATATAAAGGAGAGGCAAAAATTAAATATATATGATCAAATCAAGATATGCTAAGATTCAAGATAATAGATAAGAGATTAAAACTAGAGGTTGAGCACCAAGCATTGATAATATGCCCCAGGGTGACTAAGCTTGACCTAAAAGATAAATCATAAGAATTAAGCCAGAAAAAGAAGAAAGGGTTAAATTTAAACGAGAAAAAAGAGAAAGGATAGATGAAGAGAGTATAAATGATGCATAAATGGTGATTGCCTTAGAAAAATCAAATTTTTGGCTCAAAAGGGTTAGTCAATAGTATAGAAGGAAGGAACTTTAAATTAGAATTTTGAAAATTGAGATTAATTTTGCTGATTTCTATCTTAAAAATAGATCCAATATGTAAAAATTAGGTAAGGCATCAATTTTGATAGAAATCTGAGACTTCAAAAAATTAGGTCAAAAAGGCTATATAAGGGACCCAAAGGTCATTTTCAATTCTTTTTTACATTTTTCTTTTTCTAAAATTAGAGCTAGTAGAGAGAGTAATCACTCCAATACATTGAGTTCCTATCTATGAGTACCATTTTGAGCTTGGCTAGGAGCACAACTAGGCTCATCACTACCCATGTGTGGTAAGGGAAATAATTTTTTATCCATTTTGAGCTTTTTTAATGAATTTTTTTGTTATTTTAAGGTTGTTTAGGTCAAATTTCATACAATGAGTCAAAGCGTCACTTAGAAGTTGTAAGAAATGTGGTACAATAGTAATGGCATATGCTAAAATATTGACTATGTCTTATAAGGTATATCATACCTGGGTCCAAATTGTCATTTCTCAGTTATTTGAAGTTTTGCACGGAACTAGGTTTCCATGTAAAGTGTCATCTTATTAGAATCAATTCTAAAACTACACCTAGGGTTTGTTAGGTAGTGTCTCAAGATATGTCTAACAATGTCATGATGTCTTTAGTTACTTTCTTGTACACCAATGATGTATTTTAAAGTATTTTGTTGCTTGTGTTTATGATATAGAGATGATTTCCAAATCTATCTATTAAAGTGCCCTAAGATCTAAGACTAGTACAATATTTGACTATTGAGGATAGGGCTACACTCATGAGGATGGGCTTTAGAGAGCTCTTGTAGATGCCCTAAATTGGGAAAAACTATGTTTTTCTCATAGCTCTAGCTAAGAGATTTTACTCAGAGAACAACACACTCCATATGTTGATGTGAGAGATCACTATCACATTGGAGGATGTATATTAGATATTGTGTATTTCTTTGCATGATTATCGAGTGAGTAGTTTTCATAGTTTTTTTAATACTTTATGTATAGTTATGGGATCCAACTCTAATACTTGAAATATCTATGATGCAGGTATACTTTGACTAGTCTCCCCAAGAGGGTATCACAACCGTACAGAGGGTTTTATAGGATCATACTATCTTTGGCCATGTGATTGTATGGGAGGTCCTAATGGAGAGATATGGTAAGGACTATCCTATTTTCAGCCTTCTATGCTCACTAATTGGTCACCTTCAGGGCATAGACAAGAGTTAGAGAGGCTTCTAGTATGAGTGGGGTACATTGGTTTTGGATCTACTAGGACATCCAGATCATGTGCAATGGGGACCATCTCTCCTAGCATACATATATCATGAGCTACATAATAGTATCTATATCAAGGGGAAGATTTGGGGCTGTAGTGTTGTATTAACACAAAACTAGGTATGGGAGTACATTGTTGTGATCTACCATATAGCACAAATGTAGGATAAACTCAAGCCCTATATCTATAGGTTATTAGGCTTCATTCAACAAACATGAATATGGAACACATAATATTGGTAGAGGAGGTTGGATGATCTATTCTCAATAGTTTGGAGACCTTATGTGGACTATGAAAAATGGGCTAGGGCGAGGGATGAGCTATCCTATATGTTCTACATTCAACCACTAGTGGGGAGATATATAGAGCTATTTGTGATTATCAAGGCATGGAGGGAGTTTGGCAGGCAATAGAGGGTTAGTAGAAAGGTGACTACATATGCTAGGTATCTAGAAGAGGAGGGGATATAATGGGGGTCAATAGTGAGATATGAAAACTATCTTTAGTAGTAGATACAACTATAACCAATAGCATGGAAACTACTTTCTATATAATGAGATGTAGGGATGTCTCCAAACTACTAGAGATGGGAGATGGACCACCCTTTCCCTAGGTTCATTGATTTGAGGTAGCTAGAAGGAGGGTATTGATATGAGAGTGATGATGGTGATGAGGATGATGGGGATGATGGATATGATGTTTAAAGATATGGTGGAAGAGATGATCAAGGGAGAGGAGATGGAATGGTTGTAGCAGTAGTAGGACTATTGGCAATTCCCCTACTAGAAGTAGGTTAGTCATACATTCTCAGGCTAGAGGAGCAGTAGTTTCCATGGAGGAGGATGATGAGGAGGGAGTGAGGTTAGTGTAGAGAGAATTTTTTTTATAGGGACAGAGGCTAGAGACATCCAAAGTAGAGGCCATAGGGAGGTGGTGATAGGATAGATCATCTAGAGACAGAGTTGCATGCCACATAGATAGAGTTAAGGATAACATAGACATAGCTCCAATAGGATAGGACTACCATAGAAGTGTGGGACCAATAAATAATATATGCTAAGAAGACACTACAAGAGGATCTATCTAGAGTATGGAAGGATGAAGAGAGGCATGGGGCTATAACAAATTACTACTTTGGTGGCCTGCACAAAATGAAATAAGCTAGTTGTGTACTATTATGCTGATATGTACTTAGACAATTTTCTTAATAAATATGCTTCAAACTTGTCCTTTCATTTTTCCTTCTCAAAATAAGATATATGTTTCCATAAAAAGAAACCCTAATATTTCTCACTAGCTAATTTTCCAACAATCTCTCCCTTTGGCATTTATGGAAATAGATGGGAAAAAATGGCTAAGTATATAAAATTGAAAAATTTCAAAATCTTTGATATATTCACATGGCCATCAAAATTTCAAAATGTAGACCACTTTTAGTCATTTACCATACTTTACATGCATGCTTCTTCTGAGATTATACTTCTATCTCCCTTTACATTTCTATATACTATTAGAGCTATCTTTTTACAATTTTAAATACTAATCGTCTCTCTCCCCCTTTGACATCAATGAAAAAGGTGAGTAAAAAAATATGTACATGTCAAAATTTGTTGGTCTACCTTGATTTATTTTTTATATTTATTGGATGGAAATAATTGCAATGAAATCTATAAATTTTAGACTTGTGAACCCTTTGTCCCAATTTTCCTTGACTACATCTACTATGCTTGTGAGAGCACAATGTCAATAGGGTCCTATCACCTCAATTATATCTAGGATTGGATAAGAAATTTGGCATATGTTTAGTTTTCTTCTAAATAGCTATCCAACTTCCTTTTAACAATGTCAATCTTTAATATCAGGTTCTCTCTTAGTAGTGACAATAATTTTGGGATTCTTTCTCTCCCCACCTTAAGAATTCTTAACTCATCATTGATTTTACTAATTTTTTGTTCTATCTCAAGGATATTTACCTTGGGCTCCTTCATATCATCCAAAAATTTCTCTAGCTAGTCTATTTTATCTTTCATTCTTTTGGATATTTCTTAGAAGTTTTTTTGTACAATCACACATTTTTCATATAGATCATTTTCCTCTATGTAATAATTCATCAATTCTTTAATGCATTGATCTAGTCCATGAATCATTCCTAATGTATTAAAATAAAATTGCATCATGAACTTCCTTTTGCCTCCTCAAGTGTAGAGAAACATGTATCAAAGTCTTTCATAACCTTTTCTTTCTCCTCGATGTTTGTTAACTTGACTATACTAGAGAAGATAGTGTACTTTGTAGTTTCTCAATAGATAATCTCAATAATATTTGAGCATTATTTCTCCTCTTTCTAGATTCTTTAACAATATTTCTAATAGATAATGCTGACAATTGAATATATTTTTGTATGTTCATATTTCCTTTAAACATGTAAGTCAAATATTGTGGCAAAACTAAGAAAATTTCTTCAAACGGTGACTTTGAATTGCTTGTGGGTGTAGTCTATTCTTCCTTAGGAGGGGTTTTCAAAATAGTGGTATGTCTTTCTATATTTATTTCATCCTCCTTTTGATTAGATGTATCACTTCTCTATTCATATTAAGGCTGAGATGGTTGTATACCTATTTGATTTTGTCTTGGTTTCTCATCTTCTCTCTTTTCTTCTTCCTTACCTATTTGAGTCAAATAAATAATAACTCTTGTTGCCTCTTGCTAAACATTTTTTGATGTTCCTAATAATCAAAATTAGTGCTCACAAAACTAGGTTCTAATGATGTTACTTTTGGTGATTCTTGAATGCACATAATTTTTTGATCTTGTTTACTCTTTCCTTTATCATCTTCATCCTTTGAACTAGAATAGTCTATAATGTTGTCAACAACCAAATTGGCAAAATTGAAATTTTCAAATATATTAACTGATGTGCTAGAAAAGGGGTACTCATTGGCGTCAATAGATATTATTTCTTCTCCTGTGACTATACTTTTATCTTGTTGATTGGGTGCATCATTAGCATCCATAACTATATTATCTAATTATTTTTCAGAAAGAGTGTTATCCTTAGTTTTCATCTCATTATAATCTTGTAGCTGATCCACTATTGTATAAAATTCCTTCATTACTTTTACAATTACTGCCCTAGTTTCTTTTATCACTTCTTCATATAGACCTCTTGTAATTTGTATAGCTTTTATCTTTTTCCTCAATAGTAGTTTCAATCTTCTCTTAATATCTTGAAGTTCTCTTTCATTTCATGCAATACAAAGTTATTGCATGACATTCTCTCTTATCTTCTTTTTGTTAGTATGTTTACAATAACTGAGAGGGGGGTGAATTACTTATCCAAGGTCTAGATGTACCAATTCAACAAATAAACACTTCAAATACTTTAGATCTTAACATTCATTAGCTTGGCCTCTATAGAAAACTTTCAGTAACATAAACTAGCAATCCACTATCCTAAATATAACAAACTTGTAGAATGTAAAACATTAAAGTAAATCATCTCAAATGACATCCACACAAGTTTGACCATAGGATTTAATCTGGATACCCAATTTGTGAAAAACCATTAGTAACATGTCACCAATATTTTCACTCTTTTTAAGTGAGTTATGTTAGGAGCCAAATCTATTCAAGGTTATAAACCATATTGTTAAATGTGACTTTGTTAAAATATTTAATCACCCTATTAGGAGTGTCCTTGTTAGAGGACTTTAGAACATTCTATTAGAATGTAACCTTGATTAAAGGATTTACATATGGTTGTTAGGTCAACCTTAATTAACAAATTAGAATAATTATACAATGGTTAGAAAGTAACATCATCTTTTGATCTAACAAATATAACTCACTTTGCAAATATAGATCATAGTTTGACTCACATGCTAATACACTGACTAGCTTTCATTGTCATCTATGTCTATGATTGTCTTGATGACCCTTCAAGTAGTCGAGCTTCACTTCTCCACAACTATTCTCAGTCTCCTACTTAAGTTCACCAATCAATACTATTAGCAACTACTCCAACCTTACTAGGTAACCTCCTTAAATAGCTAATTATGATCTTTTGCTGCTTAGATGCCACTAGAGATCTTAGGTTTAGATTAGATTCATTTAATCCTTCCATCTTTTCAGCTCCTCTTTTCCTTTCTAGAAACTTCTCCAAACTTCTCCTTGAATACTTGTTAGGATTAACCATAGATAGAAATAAAAGTTACATGCAAAGATAACCAATTTAATAAAATAATAGTGTATAGAAGAAAACACAAGGCACAAAGGTTTAACATGGTTAACCCAATCGATTGACTACATCCAGCAACAAGTCCAATATTATTATTATCTGGTGATTACAATCCAAAATCCCTTACAACTCAATACTACCAAAAGAAGCTACAATACCACCATACATTATGAAATTCCTACTCCTAAGACATTTTATATTAGGTTTTTGCTTCTTACAAAATTAGGGCTAGCATAAGTCATCCAATAGAAAAATAGCAGCCAATGCCTATTATAATATAAGGTCACTTTTTTTCCTTTAGGAGCACTACCCCCAAAAACCCTTGTAGGGGCATTTTCCCTTGACCCTACCCTGTACTATGACATGGAGCACATATAGTGTGTTGTCCCAAGGTCCCATAGGGGCACTGCCCCTTGACCTCATCTTAGGGGCACTACCCCCAAACCCCATAGAAATAATATGGGGGAAATTGTGCCAAATAAACAATAATGTTTCATTAGGATCCACATCACAAAAATCTCCCACATGAAGATTGATCAGACTCTATAATAATAGTCTCCCACTTAGAGATTAATCATAGCACTAGTTAACCTATAGCTCTCACTAGAATATCAAACTACCTTGGACTCTATTGTTCTTTTATTCTATTCAGTCTAGAAGACCAACTAAATATAAAGAGGAGTTCAGCTTCTCCCTTGTTACTACCTTGGTAAACATATCTACTAGATTATTATATGCATGTATCTTCTCCTGATTTAACTATCCATCATCCAAAATTAACTGAATGAAATGATACCACAACTATATATGTTTTGTCTTTGAATGTAGAGCAAAATTATTTGCAAGATGAATGGCAAAATGACTATCTATGAACAAATAATTATCCCTCTATGGGTGTCCCAATTCTTCTATGAAGAACTGAAGCCATGTCATCTCCTTAGCTACCTCTATAGCAACACCATACTCTTCCTTTGTAGTGGATAAAGAATTAACCTTCTGCAACTAAAAAATCCAACTCACAACTACCCCACCAACAATAGATACATAAGCTTTAGTACTCTACCTCATATCAATATCCCTTGCCAAATATGAGTCAAAATAACCCTAAAAGTTAGTATTAGAGCCCCCAAAGTGTAAATACTTATTGGATGTTCCTCTCAAATATTTGAGAATCAATTTTACTACATTCTAATGCTGAATTCATGGATGACTCATATACCTATTAACGAATCCCACTACATGTGCAATATTTGGCCTCGTACATACCATAGCATGCATCAAGCCTCCTAAAACTAAATAATAAGGTACCTTGGACATCTTATCATACTCTTCTTGTGTCTTTGGACACATCTCCTTAGTTAACTTCAAATGACTAGGTAAAGGTATACTGACAACTTTAGGATTGTCCATAGAGAAATGTTGCAACACATTCTCAATATAATCAACTTGAGATGATACAGAAGCATCTTGGGTTGTATGGATATCCTACATGTTTTCTAAGTTCCTTAGTTGCTACTGAGTTGAAGTGCTTGAAATTTTTGAGTTCTCTTTGGTTTCTAAGTTTGAAGTTGTTTTCAAACTCTCTTTGGTTGTTGAGTTCTCTATGGTGGCCGAGGTTGAAGTAGTTTTTGAGTTCTCTATGATTTTTCAAGTTTTTGTATGTGCTAAGCCTATCAAGTGTCAGTATTGTTTGGATCTTCTTTGATTGAGTTGTATATGTCTGGTTCCAGTTTGGGCTGACCTTGCTTATTTTAATTTTGTGATGCGTATTTGTTGAGAGCTAACTTGTGGCTTGGTTTGCATTAAATGTAATGATTCATTTTGTTGGTATTTGTAATAGGCCAACTTGTGGCCATGCAAGTATTTAAAAGGGTCTTGAGTAAAGTCTTAGGGTAGAATAGTAGAAGAAAAGTTGGAATGTGAAGTTTATCATTGAAGATTGAGTTTTGAATTGTAATGTTGGCTATAACCAAGAAGGCCTTATAGCTAGGCAAGTATATTAATGATTTGATGAATCTATAAAGAATTGTGGCTCTTATATCTCCTTTGGTTTTTGTGTTTGTGTTGTTTTCCACTGTGTTTACTCTCACAAGTGGCTTAGATAGCTAAATGTTCCTTTGGCCATAGTTATCTCATGTCCTCCCTGTGTTAGGTGGTATTAGAGCTTGAGGTTTTTCCTTATGGAGATTGGATCATGTAGAACCCTACAAATTTGACCTATAAATTGTAGAGGGTTACGATCTTGGAGGAACTTGATTATAAAGATAGTTTGAGGCAGAGGAAATGCTGAAAATGCCGAATTGGATACATTGAGGAGAATTGTAGCTAGAATAGATGCTATACAGACAACCCAAAGGAGAGGAACACACCTTGATGATGTGAGTGATGATAAAGTAGAAACACCAAACCATAATCAAGAACCTAAAGAAGATCAAGATGATGTAAGATTGTTGAGAGTATTATCTAGGGAAAATTGAAAACCTACTATAGAAGTTGTTCCTTATTATGAAAAATTAGATACCAATGCTATGTTGGATTGGATATTTGAAATGGAGAAGTTCTTTGCATATGAAAATACTCTTGATAATAAGAAGGTGAAAATTGCAGTTACTAGATTAAAAGGATATGCCTCACTTGTTGGACTAATTGTCAATGTTCCCCTTTGAGATTTGTGACATGGCTTAATCACCTCCTATGTTCTATAAGTCTAGTAGTTGTATTAGGCATTAACAAGTCAATCTTTTGGTGGAACAAAAGCTCTAGCTTGTAACAAGTGATATCAAAGCTTGGTCATAGGTTCAAATCTCCTCGGGTAACATTAAGGGAGGGATTGTTGGACTAACTAAAAACATTCTTGTCTAATCAATATAACACCTTTTTAGTTGTAGGATTGGACATCCCTTACTACCAAAGTACTATTTTTGATTTTCATTAAATGTCAATTTGGGAGTGTGAACTTGAGATGATGTCTACAAAGTATATGCTTTAGTTTTTGCTAAAAGTCACTACTACCTTGAATGCAATAACCATCAAGGAAATCTAGTTTATCTAAAGGAAAGAAAACTATCAAATACTTGGAAGAAAACTCTAATTATTTAACCATACATCTATGCACCTACTGCTATAGGAATAGTGACTGGTTCTATTTCTAATGGCTGCAGGAACAATAGTTCTAGTCTTAACTTAGAAAATTGAGTCTAACTCCTACTTACTAAAGTAAACTCCACCTTCTGCATAGGCCCCCACAAAAGAATGAAGGAAAGATAAGCTTAGATAAAAGTGTAGAAACTTAGCAAAGGCATGTATTCATTCAAATATGCAGTGTTACAATAACTTGGAAAAACAACAAGATGTCTCCCGACTCTGTCTGTCTACTCACTACCTAACCTTATAGATATAGATGAGGTCTTATTTAAAAGGAAGGAAAAAAAAAAAACTCCTATAACTATGACTTCCTCATGAAGGAAAGTCAGTTACAACTTAAGACTACAAGCATACAATTGTAAAGACATTAATTATCCCTTAAATTCTCTACAAATATAGATCATAGAAAATGCTAGATTTGCTCTTTTATCTAACTTTAAACAGCTTCCAAGAATCTAGGTATAGTGCATTGAATATTTAACTAATTGCTTTGATTATTGCTTCCTTGCTCAACTGCTTTTTCAGGTCCCACTTTGTTATTCATTAAAATAGGTCCCTTCTGACTTTTCCACCAAGTCTTCTAGCTGCAACGGTGTCATAACGTTTCTCTTCAATACCATCAATGCCTTAGCACTATTCCTTTGGAGTTTGTTTTTGATTAACTCTTGCTTAGCTTGTATTCCTATGATCAACATTTAATACACACAAAACTTTTGACAAACATTTATTTTCATTTATTAGTTTATAAAGAAAAGGGATTAATTATTCAACTAACAGTTTTTGCAATCTCTTAAGCTATAGGAAGATCTACCCATATCAAACATCCATGAAGAAAGATTTTTACCACAAAATGAACCCCTTTTTAGATATAATTCCAATTATCATTTTTATGCCTTATGTCCATACTTTATACATCAAAAGTTCAAAAAATTTATACTAAAAGATGATAAAGTTCAGTATGTTATAGACAAATGTTCACAAAAAGGGCCAATAATACTTCTATTTTTTCATGTCATCATTTTTCCCCCCAACCATCCTGAGGCTGGTCCCTTCAACATCTATTAGTTTCTGATCCTCATGTGTAGCTTGAGATCATTGGCAATTTTCTCCCTTGATTCATGAGCTTTGTCATTAAAATATCCATGATTTTGTTTCAACCTTTCCCATTTCTGTTCTTCAACAATCATGTTATATTCAGCAAATGAATCATACTTTCCAAGTATAGGATGCAAGAGTATTGGCGGTTGGAAATGAAGAGGTACCCAATAATTTTTCTGATTTCTACCTAACATCATATACCTGGGCATCCTACTAATGGCCAACTCTAGATTTTGGGGAGAGTGAAACTCCCTTGTTTTCAGATCTTCTAGCAATCAGATCCATCTTTGAAGGGAGGCTTGTATAGCATCAAGGGAATTTGCAGAACAATACTGCTCCCAATCCAAAAATGCCTGTTCGCGAGAAAGGTGAATTTTAGCAGCAACACTTTGATTATTGTTAACAGAAAGCCAATTGAAGAATACTCTGTGAGTGTTTTTTACTTTTGGCTGAATGTACAATGGTTAAAACATTTCCTTTTCCCTATAAGGAGTAGCATAGTTCTCTCGACTAATCTCATTCTGCATCCATGACATAATGGCCCTAAACTAGACATCTCCCACATATAACAATGAATTTCAATCCTTATCATCTGGAACAACAAGATTATGAACATATAACTCATAGAGGAGATTCTGCAGAGTCATCAAAATTGATTTAATGCTACATAAAATTCTTGGGGAGTGTGCAAGGAAGGGTTCAACCCTTGAGTAATTCAAGACAATTGAAAATTAATCATTTTCTCATTTAGGAATAGTGTGTAAACTAGAGATGGTGACCTACAATTTAAAAGCTTTGGAATGAGCTCTGTAATCTTCATGACACATTGCTATAGGACCATAATTTCACTATCCTTCTCTTCAATTTGTTGTGCTTGTTCCCTGATAGTTTTGAGCAATTGCTTCCTTGAAGGAAATGCTCAGGATGATGGTGGTCAGTAGTGCTATCATCCTGAGAATGCTGATGTTCAACAAAGTTGTTATTTTGACATGCAATAGTGTTATCAACTTTTTTTGAAGGGGGCAATGATTGTAGGATGGGGTAAAATAGTCATTTTAACTTGAAATTTCTCAACAATTTCTTGAACCATTTCTTGTGCAATAGATGGATATTCTTTTGGTGGTAGAAATGGTTCAAGAAATACATGATACTAATACCGTTTCTCATCTCATGATGAATTCTCAGTCAAAAGGTATTGATTGTCAAATTTGCCCTCTTAAAATCACTTGTAGATCAACATGTCAGAAAACACTAAACTAGGTTTATATTTGGCTTTGAAAATTGGGCAAAATGGGCACATGGGGAAATGAAAACTAGGACATTGGTTCTGTGTAAGGAGGAGAGTATTAGTCTACAAGTTGGGCTTATGAAAAATAACTACACACAAATGGTGACTGGTCAAAGTAAGCTACTTAGATTTTGCAGATTGGAAATAGTGACAAAAAAGTAATTTTTGCAAATGGAATTGACCTAAAAAAATGTGCAAATGGATTCATCAAGACTCAAAAATTGACACACTTGGAGTATTTTTAGAGGAAAACACAATGTTACAATCCATTCAATCTTACCAATCATCGATCTCAAGATATAGTATCATGAACATGGGTACCAAACAACCTGCACTTGCTGACACTAGTAAAACTTTAGAAATTGTGTTTGGAATCGCATTTGAAAATTGATCAAATGGATTTATCATGAGCCAAAAATTGAAACATAACAAGTCTTTGACCTCTAAAATACAACACAAAAGGGATTTTCACATTTTGATCAGCTGGGTTAAAGTTATAACATGTCAAATAGGGCTTCCTAGAATTTTGAACTAATTGCATAAGCATGAAAAAAATAACTGACCAACTTTGAGGGATTCAGACCCTAGTCAAACAGACTCAAAATGACTCAAAATATGAAACATAGGCTCTTAGGTATGGACACTAGACATTTACAAAGCAGCGAGTCATGACACAATTTTGGGTGCAAGTTATTCGATGAAAAACACAACCTCCTATCGCTGTTTGACACTTGGGGTAAAATTGCAGATTTGACAATTGCTTAAAACAAGACTTCACGGGATGACTCAAAATCTCAACTTAACTTCATGGAACAAGTGGAAACACTAAATGGAAGGAGCTAGAAGCATTAAACACCTCTTGGGGCTCAAAGGTACAATTGGGTACATGTGCACTTAAAAGCATTTATGGGGCTTCATTTTCTCAACAATGCTCAAAATTTGGGCTACAATTTTGAGTGCCAATAGTGTTCACATGCTCCAATCTCACTTCTTTATCTTCAACTATCTCTCTCAAGTAATGATAAGGGGTTTGCGATGTAGGAGCATCCTAGGTTGCCTTGTTATCCTACTCATTTTTGTTCATTCTACAAGTTGGTAATTCCTTCATGTGCTGAGTTACTGTAGCAATTCCTTCATGTGTTAAGTTACTATAGAAATTCCTTCATGTGTCGAGTTACTGTAGCAATTCCTTCATGTGTCAAGATACTATAGCAATTCCTTCATGTGCTGAGTTACTGTAGCAATTCCTTCATGTGCCAAGTTACTGTAACAATTCCTTCATGTGCTGAGTTTTCCTACTTATGCTGAGTGTCAGCATTTGGATGTGATTTCTATGAGCTGACTTGTGGGATTTATTTTGATCACAACATTTATGTTAAGATCTTTTCTTGGGATGTGTCCATACCATTGTGGGTTAGCCTTCCTCTTATGTAATGTTCTAGAATGATCTGTAAACCATTTTGGCAAGTATATATAGAGTGTTTAGGCTTAGAATTAGACAATTTTTGGAAGAAGTTTTTGGGAAGAGGATTACACAACAGAACAAGAAAATTGTGAATTTTTTGCTAGGTCTTTGAATGTGAATATATTTGTATTTGGCCATAACCTAGAAGGCCTTATAGCTGGGCATGTATGAAGATATTTTTATGAATCAATAAAAGTATTTCACTCTTCTTCCTCCTTTGGTTGTTGTTCTTTATATTTGCTTCCATTGTGTTAACTCTTGTAGGGTTTAGATAGCTGGTTGAGCCTTTGGCCCTAGTTATTCATCCTTTGCCTATGTTAGGTGGTATCAGAGCTTGAGGTTCATCCTTGTGAAGATTGGATCATGTAGAACCCTTATTTAGATTTGGTTGTAGGGTTGTAGATCTATGGATTTGACCTATAACTTGCAGAGGGTTATGATCTTGCAGGAACCTAATTTGTAAAGATGGTTCATGGTACAGGAAATGCTAATAATGCCATATTGGATTAGTTGAGACAAATTGTAGCTAGATTAGATGCTATGGAGATAGCCCAGAGGGGAGGAGTGCATCTTGATGATGTAAGTGATGATGAAATAGCGAAACCAAATCATAATCCAAAACTTGAGGAAGATCAAGATGAGGAATGATTATTGCGAGTGTTGTCTAGGGAAAATTCAAAGCCTAATGTAGAAGTTGTTCCTTATGATGGAAAATTTGATACCAATGTTGTGTTAGATTGGATCTTAGATATGGAGAAGTTCTTTGAGTATGAAAACACTCTTGATAATAGAAAGGTGAAGATTGTAGTCACTAGGTTGAAAGGTCATGCATCACTATGGTGGGAACATTTATACATTGATAAACAAAGGAGAGGAAAGGAGAAGATCAAAACTTGGCCAAAGATGTTGAACAAGGTAAAGAATAAATTCCTTCCTACTGATTACCAAGTTAGCTTGTTGAGAAAGATGCAAAATTTGAAACAAAAGGACATGACTCTGAAAGAGTACACTGAGGAATTTCACAAATTAGACATCAGATCTGGACATGTGAATGATGATGTTGAGAAAATTGTAAGGTACATAAATGGATTGATATCTAGAATTCAAGATGAAATAATTTTTGTGGAGTTGGAAAGTGTTGAAGAAGCATATCGATATGCCTTGAAAGATGAGGAGATCTTAGCAAAGAAGCATGAACAAAGACAAAGAGGTAGAGGTGGTTGATTCTAGATAGACAAAGGTAGATCTCGTGGTGAAGGTGGTAGATCTGACAATTGTGTACACACTAAAGGCAAATCTAAATGGAAGAATGATGAAAGAGGAAAGACCAAATGGAAAATTGGTAATTCTTATTCTAGAGGTGGATTTCATGGTAATTGCTTTAGATGTGTTAAAGAGCAACATAGATCTTTTGAATGTAGATCTTCTAAAAGTGGGCAAGGTAATAGAAATGTTGTGATTTTGGAAGATGATGAGGGTTTGCCAAGTGGACCTAAGGTTGGAGAAAATTTGATGGTGAGAAGAACCTTATGTAATAAGGCAAGTGATGAGGAACTTATTTTAAGGAGAAGTCTTTTCAAGACAAGATGTAAGATGGTTGGAAAATGTTGCAAAGTGATCATTGAAAATGGAAGTTCTATAAATTTCACATTAGAAGAGCTGGTTACAAAGTTGCAATTGTAAGGCTAAAGCATTCTAAACCCTATCATGTTTCATGGATCAAAGACGAGCATAAGATATTGGTAAGTGAGAAATGCCTTGTGAAGTTCAAGATTGGACATTACTTTGATAAAGTTTTGTGTAATATTATGCCTATGGATTATTGTCATATTTTGTTGAGTAGACCTCTGCAATATGATAGATATGTTGTATATGATGGAATATTGAATCAATACACTCTTTGGGTAAATGGGAAGAAACAAATATTATTTTCTTTGATTGAAAGTATAGATGAGGTTAATTGTACTGCATTAAAAGTTTGCATGGTTAATGGGAAACAAATTGAAAAGGAAGTGAAGAAGAATCAAGTCTATTTTGCCATAGTTCCTAGAGGACCAAGTGTTGGTAGTAATGATTGAGCAATAGAACTTGGTAATGATTGAGTGACAAAAAATAGAGATAATCGAGTACTAGTAGAAATTATAGAATTGTTGAATGAGTATAAGGATATTGTTGCTGAGGATACTCTTGATGGTTTACTACTAGTAAGAAGTATAAGTCATTGTATGGATCTGATAACTGGAGCTAGTTTTCTGAACAAAGCAACATATAGATTGACACTTATAGAGAATGAAGAACTTAATAGACAAGTACATGAGTTGTTATATAAAGGTTGATCAGAGAAAGCTTGAGTCCATGTGCTATACCTACTATATTATCACCTAAAAAGAATGGAGAATGGAGAATGTGTACTGATTTCAGAGCTATTAACAAAATCATAGTGAAATATAGGTTTCCTATGCTGAGGATGGATGACATAATGGATTTTTTGAGTGGAGAAAAATATTGTACCAAGATTGATTTGAAGAGTGGCCATTATTAGATAAGAATTAGAGATGGTGATGAATGGAAGACTACTTTCAAGATAAAAGATGGTTTATATAAATGGTTGGTTATGCTTTTTGGTTTGACTAATGCACTTAGTACTTTCATGGTTGATGAATGAAGTTCTAAAAAGATTTTTGGGTAAGTTTGTGATTGTTTATTTGGATGATATTCTAATATTCAGTAAGACCAAGGAAGAACATCTTGAGCATATTAGACAAGTATTGCAAAGGTTGAAAGAGGAAAAGTTGTTGATTAATCTAAAAAAGTGTTCTTTTATACAAGAGGAGATTATGTATTTGGGATTTGAGATTTTAGCTAATGGATTGAAGATGGATCCTAATAAGGTTAAAGCAATTTTGGAATGGCCTACACTTAAGAATGTGGGTGAGGTAAGATCATTTCAAGGTTTGGCTAGTTTTTACAGAAAGTTTATACAGAATAATAGTGTTGTTTGTAATGCTATGACTAAAATAATGACAAGAGATAAAAAGGAATTCAAGTGGACACATGGAGCTGATAAGAGTTTTGAGACTTTGAAACAAAAGGTTGCTAAATTACTTGTATTGGCTTTGACTAATTTCAACAAAGTATTTCAAGTTGAATGTGATGCAAGTGGTAATGCAATAGGAGAGTTGTATTAAGTCAAGAAGGTAAGCCTATTGCATTCTTTAGTGAAAAGTTGAATGATGCAAAAGGAAGTATTCTATGTATGATCAAGAATTTTATGCTATTGTTCAATCTTTGAAGAAGTGGAAACATTATTTGATTCCTAAGGAGTTTGTGTTGTATACTGATCATAAATCTTTACAATACTTGGGAAGTAAACATAAATTGAATAAGAGACGTATGAAGTGGGTTGAGTACTTGCAGAGTTTCACATTTGTTATTAAGAATAAGAGTGGATTTACTAATAGAGTTGCTAATGCATTGAGTAGAGAATGTTCTTTGTTCACTGAAATGAAGGTTGAAGTTCTTGATTTTGATGAAATGAAAGAGTTGTATGATGTTGATCCTAATTTTTTAGAGGCATGGAGAGAGTGCAAAGCACCAAATCTAACATATCACATAAGTAAGTATAATGAGTATTTCATTCAAGAAGGTATGCTGTTCAAAGGCATTTAGTTGTGTATTCCTAGAAGTTCTATGAGGTTGAATCTAATTAAGGAAAAGCATAGTGGTGGATTGGCTAGACATTTTGGAATTGGTAAGATATGGATTTTGATGAAAGAGAAGTATTATTGGTCACAAATGTATAAGGATGTTTAGAAATTTGTAAAGAGTTGTGAAGTTTTTCAAATTACAAAAGGAGTGAGTCAAAATACTGGTTTCTTTACACCTATTACTATTCCTGGGAAACCTTGGAGTGATATGAGTATGGACTTTGTTCTTAGATTTCCTAAGACAGTCAAGGGGTATGATTCTATATTTGTTGTAGTAGATAGATTTTCTAAGATGGCTCATTTCATACCATGTAAGAAGACATCAAATGTAGAGCATGTTGCTGAACTTTTTTTTTAAAGAGATTATGAGATTGCATGGATTACCAAGAAGAATTATTTCTGACAGAGATAGTAAGTTTTTTGGTTATTTTTGGAAGACTTTGTGGAAGAATATGGGTACTAAATTAAATTTTAGTTCTACATTCCATCCAAAAACAAATGGATAGACATAGGTTGTGAATATAAGCTTGGGTAATTTGTTGAGATGTTTAGTTGGGAATAAGCCAAGTAATTGGGAGATGGTATTGGCACAAGCTAAAATTGTATATAATAATTATGTGAATAGGAGTATAGGGAAGACACCTTTTGAAATTTTTATTGGAATGAAGCCTAGAGGAGTATCATATTTGAGAGATGTTGCTGGTGAAAAAAAGAGAAATGTTGCAGGAGAAGAATTTGCTGATTTTATGGAGTCTTTACATAAAGAAGTGAAGTTGAGGTTGGGAAAAAGTAACTAGAAGTATAAGGAGAATGCTGATTAGTCTAGAAGACACCATGATTTTCAAGTTAGTGAGGAGGTGATGTTTCATCTGAAGAAAGGAAGATTCCCAGTTGGATCATATAGTAAGCTAAAGATGAAGAAATTTGGATCTTGTAAGATCTTGAAGAAGTTTGATAGTGGTAATGCTTATGAAGTTGAGTTACTTGATGGCATGGATATATCTCCTATATTCAATATTTGTGATTTTTATAAGTATCATGAGTTAGATGATGAAGTTGTTGTATCAGATGATTATCCTAAGAAGAATATTGAAGAAGTTGAATAGATATTGGATCAGAGAGTTGGCAAGAGAAAAAGAGGAAAAGATTACTATGAATATTTGGTGAACTAGAAGAACAAACTTATTGAAGATGCTTCATGGATTTCTCAATTTGATTTGGATTCAACTCAGGTTGTGACATCTCAATGATTTAGGAGAATCATTTCTTTCAACCGCGATTGTCTAATGCAAGAGCATCCTAGGTTGCCTTGTTATCCTACTCATTTTTTTTCATTCTACAAGTTGGTGCCGAGTTGCTGTAGCAATTCCTTCATGTATTGAGTTATTGTACCAATTCCTTCATGTGCCAAGTTACTATAGAAATTCCTTCATGCGCCAAGTTTTCCTACTTATGCAAAGTGTCAGCATTTGGATGCGACTTTTGTGAGCTGACTTGAGGGATTTATTTTGATCATGACATATATGTTAAGATCTTTGCTTGGGATGTGTCTAGACCATTATGGGTCAGCCTTCCTCTTATGCAATGTTCTAGAATGATCTATAAATTTTGGAAAGTATATATAGAGTGTTTAGGCTTAGAGTTAGACAATTTTTGGAAGAAGTTTTTGGGAAGAGGATTGCACAGCAGAACTAGAAAATTGTGAATTTTCTATTAGATCTTTAAATGTGAATGTATTTGTATTTGGCCATAACCTAGAAGGCCTTACAGCTGGGCATGTATGAAGATATTTTGATGAATCAATAAAAGTATTCCATTCTTCTTCTTCCTTTGGTTGTTGTTCTTTGTGTTTTCTTCCATTGTGTTAACTCTTGTAGGGTTTGATTTTTTTTTGAGCCTTTGGCCCTAGTTATTCATCCTTTGCTTGCATCAGTTTTGATGGTTTCTATAGATGCCCTATATCTAGGAAAACCATGGGCTTCAAACAAGCTTAGTAGAGTGGTGGAATTTGAGTGGGAGACCTATGTGGGTTGTGAGGGGTGGAAGGAGGTGCAGGATGATCTTGGTTAAATATTCTAGAGCCAGACATTAGTAGGTAAACATGTAGGCATAATAGAGTGGTTTTTCATCAACTATGTATGTAGGCAGTTTGGATAGAGATAACAGGTGTCTACTAAGATGACCACCTAAACTTGAGTACAAGAGGATGAAGATAGGGGTTGGTTTCCTATGCTAGACTATGTAGCATATCTCTAGGAGATGTAGGGGTTACAAAGGTAGGTATGGAACTATCTTCCAGCATAGAAAAATATGGGATTATTTCTAGATTATGCATGAGAGATGAGGAGACATCCATTTCCTTGGTTCATAGTGCCAGATGTGCTCCTAGGAGATGATAGATAGGGAGGTGATAATAGAGGAGTTGGGGGAGGTGGGGAGATGGAGGGGAAGGAGGGGAGAGAGGGAGATGGGGAGATAGGCCTAGCAGTGTTGGGGGTCCATCTGACCAATAGACTAGGTTAAGGAGAAGGGCATAGAGGGTACCAAAGGAGGATGATGTAGATCCAAGAGAGGAGAAGAGGCTAATTAGATAGCCTCGAGTAGAGAAGAGATAGGATGATAGGGAAGATCTACTTATACTAGTTGGGTTTGATGATCCTAGGGACTAGAGGACTAGATTTTTATAGGTAAAGCTACAAAAAGAACAAACTATCATTGTCATGTGAGACTAGTAGCTCATAGATGAGGAAGCTTGAAGTGAGGAGCTAGGGTGAGAGTAGAACACAACTAGACAAGAGTTAGAGCATCATGGAGAAAGGAAAACCTATTACTACATTCTTATAGAGGTGTTGTGCCTCAAGAAAATGGATGGCTAGACTACTTTGAAAGAGCTACGAGGTCAGAGGGAGCAATGCAACCACCAAATAGGACACAAACACAACCTTTGCATCCACATCCCACACATGAGGGAGGGAGCCACTCCTAGGTCTAGGTCTAGTTTTCTAGGCCCTTGTAACATTTCAATGTATCATTTTGACAAACATGTATCCACATTTTGATATCACATTTTAAATACTTGTATTGATTCATCATGATATTATAAGATACTAGATTTGACTATTCATTATGTAATTGTCTCTCTCTTTCTTGTGTGATTGATGTTTCTATTTCAGCATTCAAATTTTATGTTTTGACATGATGTTGATACATATTCTCATGTGCATATTTATGATTATTTATATACCTCTCATAGATTTTTGGCTCTCATGTTATGATGTAGTTCTGTGATTTGAAATCTTAGCACTTGGATAAATAAGATATGATGATGAGATTAACCCCTTGTGATGATAGGAATCAAAGAATAATTAAGTTGATAAGAGTGAAAAGGAGTGAAATACATGATCAAAAGGAAGTTGAAGGAGGTAAATATAGTTAGCTGATATGTCTATAAAAGATAAAGAGGGAGCACTCTCAATATGCATAATGCGAAAGCTAAACTAGAATGAACCTTAGAATGCAAGCTAGTGTGCATAAATGCTAAAAAATGGTTCACCTCTACTATTTTATCAAATTTTCATACTAATCAAACCCATTTTATCATTTCAATAATTTTGATCCTTTGGTCAATTTGACAATCATTTATAAAATATTTTGATAATATTCTTGATCACTCACACCCCCTTCCAAATCAACTACACATCATTTTAAAATTGGTTCTTGTTTTATCTAAACTTTTTGGAATCAATTGTAAATCATTTCAACATCAACAAAATATGATCCAATCAACCCTAAAAAATTTCAATATCATTGGAATCCTTTCTAATTAACCCAAAATCATCCCAAATCTACCCTAATCAACCCATAAAATGTTAAACACCTCCAATCAATCATCACCTATCTAACCCAGGGCATTGTTTTGTCCCTCAATGCCTTGGAAATCTATCAAACCTATAAAACCTATCAAATCTAACCTCACCACTACCATTTACCTTAGCTTAGGTCAAATCTATCATTTTTATCACCCAATCATTGACATTGTCGAGTTCCTCAATGTTAGATTGTGGCATTATCCAATCAATTTAATAACATTGAAAATGTTCATCAATTTTGTTATGATCAATCTTATCAATAAAATTTGATCTTGTGGCATTTACAATGGCCATTAAATGCTACATGTCCTTAATCCATGTCATGTGTTCTTGTCATGTTATCAATCCTAATCACTCAATCAATTTGGTCATGGTTTTGATCTAACAACCATCATCCTAATTGATGTACATAATCATCACATTTCATCAAAATGATAATCCTCCATTCATCTAATCAAGTTGGCCAATCATTTACTAATTTAACCTATAGAAGTGGATAACCCATAGTCTATTCCCATGTGATTTCAATCATATTCATCCCACATTACTAATTTTTCTCACTAACCCACATTCTCAGTTAATTAATACTTATTAATTAATTGATTCATCTTTGTAAAATATTGCAATTCTTGATTTCCTATGTCCTATTTTCCACTTCTAATTTCTAATTTAATGATTTCTAGTTGTGTGGAATTATAAATGTTTAATTCAAATATTCCACATAGTCTTGACACATGGATATCATATGTTATAGATCCTCTCTCTACACTTGGCTAATATGTGTCATACTAAACATATATTATTCGTTATGCATGACTTTAATAAGAAACATTTGTCATATAATTCTTATCTACAAGTGGCTTTGATGTGTCATAGGTATGTCATAGATTCTCTTCCATATTTACCCATGTTTCCTTTTATGCATCGTAGAATCCTATATGTGGTATATTGCATCATATTTGACATAGAAATTTTAAGAAATATCATGCCATGTTGCACATTCAAATTGAAAAAATCCATCTCCTCATTCATGTCTCACCTCTTCCATTTTGGCTACAAATTGAGCCATCTTGAACTTATTTATGGCCTTAACATTTCTATTCTCACATTAGGACCAAACCATGATTCTAGTACTCTTAATAGAGTCATCATATCATTGTCATTTTCTTTTAATTGTGTGCACTGATGAGGCTAATATTGCCTCTATTTTATGATAGTTTTAAACAGAGTGTTAACACTATGTTTTATCTTCATCAAGACATTTGTGAACTTATGGTTACCTAAATCAATGATTAACCTATGGGTAGATAGTATGTCATCTTTTACCAATATTATATATATAATGCAGTATTTCATATAATCATCAGAATTTGTGTCCTAATATTTGAATTTAATTTAATAATGCTTATTTGTAAATATCTCTACATTATAACTAACCTATTACTAATGAAGCTGAGGATGATTGGAAGAATTTAAGATGAACATTGAAGATAACCAATAGCTTTCAAGGAGAAAAATGTTGAGGTTTAGCCATGGTGGAAAAGTTATAATGGTACCAAAGGCCATGGTTGTGAGTATGGAGGAGCTATGAAGACTTGCTATATTCTTTGCATTTATTATTATGTCAAAGTGGTTGTCTAGACTTTATTACTCCCACCTTGAGCTATTATCTTTTATTCCTGCCTTGAGCTATTATTTTTCCTTTTTTCTCTCCTGCAGATTTATAGCTAGGTTGTTTTCTTTTCTATTTTGAAATAAATGTTGATCTTCTATTTATAGGGATTAGACCAATTGTGTTAGGTTAGTTAGAAGAGGAAAGTTTATTACGAGAAATTGTTAACTTTTGCAGTGAGTCATTTTTACAGTTCTATGTATTAGTCCTATGTAATGAATTTCTAAAATGTAATGAAATATTTCTTGGCTTACATTCTATGCTAGTAGATTAGCATAAGATAACCAATGGGGCCTACTTGGGAGGTGGATTAGATTAGAGCAGTGTAGACATTTTTTTAAAAGCATCCTTAGTTTTGCAAGTAGAAGTTGTAAGTTCCTTCCTATAGCATCATACTTTGTGAATGTTCTTGCAAAATCTGTAAGAAAAATTATAGTAGATGAACTAAGTTGGAATATATGTTAACATTTTATTAAATTTTCAATAGTCATTTTAGTAAAGAGTTAAGTGTGTTAAATTCCTATAGTACTATTGTAAGTTCTTTCCTTGCATTTTACTTTCCTGCAGCATAAGCATAATGGCTCATTAAGAGACCTAGTGCACATATTGTGTCGACCATTTTAAGTATACATCACTAGGTTGACAAGATTAAATGCACCTGATGGTGGGGAAAAAAAATACTTAAATTTAATACACTATCGCTAAGCATGGCCTTGAGCATGATTATTATACACCTATTGTGAGGTGGACCATTTTTGGCACCATTGCTAGGGATGGTGTCAAGCTAGGAGCATTTTTGAGTCATAGTTCTTAGTTAAGTTTTTAAAGAAATTTTTAGTCCTAAAATTTTCTTTACCAGTGTGAAGAATTCAATTGCATGCATCGAAGAGGACGACGATGAGATGAATATGGAAAATTTCTTTCATGGGAGTTTGTTAATTTGAACGAAGAAATTGAAGAAGAAGAAGCTGAATTTCCTTTTGAAGATCCAAGCCCTATTTTTCTTATAGAATCATCCTCAAGAGTAGAACCTATACATACAAGTGGTCTTCAACCTTTTGCTGAAATTTTGGCTAGTTCCCTTGATAATACTACTGTAAATCCACTAGTTGTTAATAAACCATTACCCAATGTTCCTTTTCAACAGAAATCTCAAAATCTAATACCTCTAGTAATGGCACAACCTACCTTTCCATTCCCTCTTCCAAGTCTTGTAACCAATGCTAATCTCAAAAATATAACTCCAACTACTCTCCCAAAGTTCTATGAGCTTGCAACTGAAGACCTTGATACTTTCTTGTTTGAGTTTGACATACTCTATTGTAGTTTTGACTATAACATTGATGCCTATAAGCTCAAATTATTTTTGGCAACATTAAAAGAGTCAGCTATATGATGGTTCATGGGCTTAGGAGCCAATGCAATAGGAGCTTGGGATGAAATGAAAACTCTATTTCTAGATAAATATAAGGTTGCACAACATTTGGTTCAAGGAGAGATGATGTCTTCAGGATATCACAAAAGGAGGAAGAAACATTGGAAGACTATGTTTCATGTTTCTTGTATACACTGCAGAAGAACCCTCAACATTTGTTGTCTAAGGATTCATAAAAGCTAGTCTCTTTGAGAGGTGTGAATGATAACTGTCTAGAAGCTATGGACCTGATGGCTAGTGGTGATGTATATCAAGCTTCTTGGGATAATCTCAAGAAGATCTATCAAAACTATTCAAGGTCAACTATGAAGAAACGCCATGAACCTCATTCCATAGTCACTAAAGGAATTAGTCAAGGTATTTCAAAGTTTGAGATATCTAACCTATTGTTAGATTTTAAGCAAGATATTATAAATGTTATTGCTACACATCTTGACACAATGACCACCAAGAAGAAGCATGTATAAGCTAAATTACAACTAGCTAAATATTTCCCTCATTACTAGAAGTAAAAGTAGGATTACCAATGCAAACTAGTTGCAAGTATGGAGACCCAACATCTTCCAATTGAGTACCTTAAGATAGATGGAGATGATGAACAAGTATTCTTTGTTGCTTAATGTCAGCCATGGGCCCAACATCAAGGTATACCTCAGGACCCCTTGCAAAATTCAAATTCATATGGTAATCAATGGCAAAACTATACTCCCCAAGGTCCTCCACAATATCATCAACATAATTGGAATAATGTTGGGAAAAACTACCTACAATAGCCCCAATGGCCTCAGAATTCCTAATCATCCTAGCCTAATCAACAGAATAACTGATGGCAGAATCAACAAAACTACTGGCAAAACCAATAGAACTAATGGCAACCACCCTAGGGGAGTTGGTAGTCTACAAACCAATGGAGGGGACCTCAACAATGGCCTAACCAAAATACCTGTACTCCACAATTACCACCCCTAGTTCAACAACATACTATAATGTCACCACTTGCAAATCCTAAACCTCAAAAGTAGAATTAGTTACCTGGACAACCTCAACTGAATCCAAATAGCCAACATCGACAAAAACCCATGTATGTTGCTAATGCTCAACAATATCCTTCTTATGCTTTGACTGTTGTAGATATACATCTAAGATCTAGTACAACTTTATCAGTGCCTAAACCACCTCGTATAACTAAAATACCAGATACTCTTGCATGAGCAAAACCCCCAGTCTCAGAAAAGGTTATACAAAGTAAACCTTTACAAATAGAGAAACAACCTTTTGATATTGTTGATCATTTGAAGAACATGCATGTCCAAATACCCCTATTCCAAGCTATTAAAGATGTTCCAATCTATGGAAAATCCATTAGAGATGCCTTCCTAAAGAAGCTTGGGAGGTAGAAAAAGGATCCCACCATAATTCATCTTGTGGGACAATTAGTTGACATTATGTTAGGAAAATTGATCACCCTAAAATATTTTGATCCAGGTAGTATAGTTGTGGATGTGAGCATAAATGGTTAGTTTGTTAAAAATTCTTTAACAGATCTTGGTTGTTCTATAAATTTCATGACCAAGGACACCATGAAGAAGTTGAAAATAGAAGGATTAAGGGCCACTCCAACATTTCTGCAACTTGCAGACAATTCTACTATCACCCTTGATGGGATGATAGAAAAAAAAGTTGTAACCTTAGATTCTCTAGAGTATCTAGCATACTTCATGATTCTGTCCCCAGAAGTTAATCTATCTGGTTACCCTATCATCTTAGGTCAACCATGGTTAGCTACAACAGATGCAAATATAAGTTGTAGGTCAAGAAATATGACCATATCCAATGGACAGGCAATAAGTAAATTTGACTTATATCATCTAGCACAACCATTACCAGATCTAAGCACATTTGTTTGGCTAGATTTAGAGGATGAAGAAGAAGAGTTAAGTTCTATAGCAAAGCTCATGATGTTACATAGACAATCCTTTCTAAACCTATAGGAGGAAGATTCAATACTTCAAAGTATTCTTACTAATAGTTGTGTGGTAGAAAAATATGTATCTGAAGATTCTATGTTGGAATTAACCACATATGAGGAATGTGATGAGAATTGTACTCTACTCAAAGAACTTGACATTCTTCATCAACTCTTACCATGTGAATTAGAAGCAAGTCCAATCTCTAAAGCTGCTATGATAGAATCTACACTACTATTGAGCTATCCAAAGGTCATAATCTCCATGTTAAACCCAAACTAACATCCACACAAATGGAACAGTTAACAAACTTGTTTCAAAAGCATGAAAATGATTTTACATGGGACTATGGTGATATGAAAGGGTTGAGTCCTACATTGTGCACCCATAGGATATACATCAATGAAGGGTGTCTACCACTCTGTCAACCCTAGAGAAGGATAAATCCAAGCCTTAGAGAAATAGTTAAAACTAAATTACAAAAACTGCTTGATGCTGGTTTTATCATATCAGCTACAGGAATACAAGTGGATCCAACTAAGATAGAGGTAATTCCAACATTTCCCATACCTACAAAACCAAAAGATGTAAGATATTTTCTAGGTCATGCTGGATATTATAGACATTTCATAGGAGATTTCAACAAAATAGCTAGTCCCTTGTATAAATTACTAACAAAGGAAGCTGAATTCAATTGGACACCCAAATGTAATGAAGCCTTCCTGTAGCTTAAGAAACTTCTCACTATAGCTCCATTTTTACAATGCCCTAACTAGAATTTGTTTTTTCACATATATACAAATGCTTTTGACTATGTTGTAGGTGCAATTCTAGGACAACAATCTCAAAATCTTGAAAATGGAGTATATTATATTAGTAAGAGCCTTCATGGACCAAAAGTAAACTACATAATGACTGAAAAAGAACTGTTAGTAGTAGTTTATGCTTTGAACAAATTCTTGCACTACATCACTAGCTATCCCATATTTGTTCATACTGATGATGCAAAAATTAAATATCTCATGAAAAAACCTACTATAAAAATCATGTTAGCAAGATGGTTACTATTGTTGCAAGAATTTGATATAACCATCATTGATAAGCGTAGAAAAGCCAATGTAGTAGCTGATTATTTACCAAGAATTCACCATGATGAGAATGACACTACTCTGGTAGATGATGCATTTCTAGATGAGCATTTATTTCATATTTCTATCCAAACTCCATGGTATGCAGATATTGCTAATTACATTGCATCTAATAAAATGCTTGACCATTTTTCTTACAAGGAAAAGAAGTTGCTTGTAGAGAAAAGTTTTCATTTCTCTTGGATAGATAATTTTTTGTTTTACACTAGACCTGATCAAGTTATGAGAAGATGTGTGAGAGAAGATGAGACATATGACATTATATATGCATGTCATAATGAACCATGTGGAGGGCACTTTGTAGCAAAAAGAATAGCCTTGAAAATTTTAACAACTTGTTACTATTGGCCTACACTTCACAAAGATGCAACTAACTATATATGGAAGTGTGATAATTGTCAAAGGATGGGTCACCCAACAAGAACAGATGAAATGCCTCTTAACCCACAAATGTCATTAACACCATTTGAAAAATGGGGCATGGACTTCATTGGTCCAATTGATCCTCCATCCAATAGAAAATCATATATCCTTGTGTGCACTGATTACCTAACAAAATGGGTTGAAGTCAAGTCCATGTAGAATTTCTGTATGAAGAAATTTTTATTCACTATGGAAGAACTAGTCACTGACCAAGGTGCACAATTTACTTCTAATTTGATCTCAAAACTAATGAAACAATATAACATTAGGCACCAAAAATCAAGTCCCTATCACCTTCAAGCTAATGGACAAGCAAAAGTCACAAATTGGGAGATAGGGAACATACTAACAAAAATAGTTCATTTGCACCTTAATGATGGGAATATTAGATTACTAGAAGCTTTTTGGGCCTAAAAAACAACATGGAAGACTACTATAGGATTCACACCATTTGAGCTACTATATGGGAAATTAGTAATGCTCCCCATTGAATTTGAACATAAAAATTTAAGAACTACATTGGAGTTGGACATTGAACTTCCTACATCATAGAGAGAACATCTCCTACATCTTAACTCTTTGGATGAAATGTGCAAAGCTGCTCTAGAGCACACTAAAATTATACAAAAACAAAGAAAATAATAACATGACTCCCATATTAGCAATAAACAATTTCAAGTTGGTGATTGGGCACTACTATATGATTCTAGATTTAAAAATATGCTAGGCAAGCTGCAAAAGAGATGGTTGGGTACATATGAAATTAACCACATCTTTTAAAATGGAGTCATTCAATTAACTACCATTGATCCACTGCCTTTTAAATTATTAGTCAATGATCATAGACTAAAGTTATATAAATGAATGTAAACAAAAGAGGACTTCATGCAGTAGTTTCAATAGCCAAATTCAAATACACACTAAGTAAATCTTCCTACAGTCGAAGGTGCTAACCTTCCACTTGTAGATCTTCAACACTAATTTCTTTGTGCATGCCCATAATAAAAACTTTATGCCCACATAAAATTCCAAATCTCTCCATTCACTTTCTCATCTCATTTCATTTCTTTACCTTCCACCCATCCACCTCATCTCATTTCTTTACCTTCCACCCATCCATCTTCCACATCATCATTTTCTAATGCTTTCAATAAACACTACATGTTTTATGATTGATATCATCACTACTGATGTATCTTCTGCCACCTTTTGGTATGTGTGATGATTAACTATCAAGTTTAAGTTTTTCAAATTATTATTCATTTATAGTACACAGATTTCATTGCTTATATCTAATACTACATTCTTTATATTATGGTAGTGTTATGCCAGTTCCATACCCCATACTAAGTCTGACAAGTGTGGACACTTGTCCATATTTTGTAGAGGGCAGGGAAGGTTATTAAAACCCAACGACATTCCTATTTATTCATAAAGATTTTTCCAAATCTTCACACTTTCTTTATTGATGGCATTCAATTGGCATAAGTACACAAGTGTCTAGGTGTCATACCTCTTATTCATGAATGATTTTATTATTACGCTATGATGTGACTTGTATTTAAATTTCAAGTGATCTGAATCCCATTTTTAGACAATTTTCACATGTCCATGATTCATTGTCATTAAAGCCATATTATTGCTCATAATGAATCATTATGACATTAATTGCCTGTTAAATAAAATGTGAAAATGGATCCATAAAGCAACAACAAAAGAATCCTGAATTCATAAGGGGGAAATAGTGCAAGCAGTGCAGATAGTGAAAGTGTTAAGCAAAAATGGGTGTACAATTACAGTGATGAAAACTAGTGGAGCATACTATTTTTTTCTTAGATGTAGAGGTAGTGAGGAGATTTAATGCATGTGGTTGGTTAGGGTATTTATTAAGTTTAACTACATTAGATGAAGAAGCAACCACATAATTCACAAAGACGTTTGATGAGGGAGAAGCTCCTATATGGGGTTTAATAGTGGTTGCTATAGAAGAGCGTATAACAAAAGTAACTAGGTTATTGGCAATAGGAGAACATTATCCTAATATGCATGATGTAAGATTAGCCAAGGGATTAGTTTGTCACACCAACCGATCCTCAGTTGGATATTACCAAGCAAGGTTGCAAAAGGATGTCTCTTGTGCCACCATACAATGAGGTGACCATGCACATTATCAGGTACCTCACATGTGAAGGAAGATTTTCATATTTACATGCACATCATTTTAAATTGCTCAGTTGTATAAGGCATAATTATCTAGTAAATGTTCCCAATTCCTTGTACAATATGTTGTGTATTACTGCTAAAGAAACCCAAAAGGGGAAGGACAATTCTGCTACCCATCATGCCCTAATTAAATTACTCATAGAAAGATCGCTTAGGGATGTCTCTCCCATGTCATGGGAAAAATTTGTCCAAGCTAAAACCCTACAACCCTAGGCTACCCTTAATGAATAGCCCAATGAAGAAAATGTAGTTCCCACTAATGAACCTATTGATCAAAGCACTCAAAATGTTGAAACTTATAATGTGCAAGAAAATGTGTCTTTACCTATTCAAGAAACTTAGACACCTAGCTCTAGCCAAACAAAGAGAAAATGGAAATTGCAAGAAGAAATCTCTATTTTGCTAAAAGAAGAGCCAAACCCTATAGTCGTGAGGAAAAATATTACTAAGAAGAGCCTTGCAGTAGTCACTCTTATGGTAGAGACACCAAAACGAAGAAGTAGGTAGAAGGCTATGATACCAGAAGAAACCCTTGTAAGAAGAAGTCCTAGAATGAGAGGACAAATTTCTAAAGAATCCACTTCATCCAAGCTATCTACTAATGAATTCCTAGTACAAATTGTGCCTGATAACTCTCCTCCTCACCTTGAAACTGCAAACATTCCTAAAAACCCTAACGATGAATGTAGGGTTGAAGTCAATGAAAATCCAAATGATACTCTAGTAGGCCAACAAGGAAAATTCCTGAGAAAATATATCCAAACACTGGCCTAGTTCCCTATAGATCAACATCATCTATTGATTTTGTAGAACAATTATGGACGGAATAGAGAAAGAGGAAAAGAAACTATGAAGAGAACAGTAGTTCCATTACCCTATAGAAACTCCTTTTCTAGTTGTTTGGACAACATATGTTTGTTGTAGCCTTATGGTAAGAGGAGAGGAAAAAGATGAAGAAATTAATAACATCCCAAGGTGAAGAAATTACAATTTTGAAGGAGCAATTAGCAAATAAAAAACAAAGAATGGACCATGCCCTCAAATTAGTCAATCAAACACTTACTTTTAGGCCACCACCTCATATTTATGCTGTGTATTTAAATGAACAATTTATTTTATTCCAACTTATGCTAACCCTTAAGAATATAAATGTAGAATTTAAATCAACTCAAGAATTCTATGGTTTATACCAGACTCTGCCATCCTGGTAGCAAAATTTTCTCTATGAATTATATGTGCATAATTTTATTATCCCTTCAAAAACCCAATGGAATCCTTTACTCTATATAGGGGATACACATTTAAGGGCTTTTATGTCCTAGATGTATAATGAAGAAAACTATTATAGGCAACTGAATAATTATAGAGATGAGGAAAGAAGAGAGCCCCTGCCATTAAGAGTTGGAAGCAGTATACTAGAAGAAGTTCTTAGGGATTTGTTTAGATTAACTTGTGGGGATGAGAATAAGGAAGTAAGGGATAGAATCTTCACTAACAGAACCAAAGCCTATGTTGATTCCTCCCAGAGAGCCATGGTTGGTGTCAGAAGTAGATGAGCTAGATTACCTAAGACACTTAAAAGTTCAGAGCCACATAGTCCCATCAATTTGAAGGCTACTCTTAACCAAGCTCCAAAGTATATAGAGTTGGAGAAATAGGCTAGACCAAAATTATGGTGCCCTTTCACTATGCAACCTCCAATGCTCATGTGGCCTTTATATGACATTAATACTAGCAAGCTTGACAAGCTACATGAAGACAACAGAAGGGAAGTTTGGGAAAGAACACAAGCATTTTATTATACCTTCAAGAGAAATAAGAAAGGAAAGACTAAATTTGGGGAATTTAGATCATTAACTAGGAAATGGATTGCTCGAGGACAAACATTAATTTACCAAGGGCAGATGATGAGGCTAATTATTGCCTCTATTTTATGATAGTTTTAAACACTTTGTTAATGCTCTATTTTATCTTTATCAATAAATTTGTGAGCTTATGGTTACCTAAACCAATGATTAACTTATGGATAGATAGTATGTCATCTTTTGCCAATATTATATATATAATGCAGTATTTCATATAATGATCAAAATGTGTGTCCTAATATTTGAATTTAATTTGATAATGCTTATTTGCAAATATCTCTGCATTATAACTAACTTGTTAGTAATGAAGCTAAAGATGATTGGAAGGATTCAAGATGAACATTAAAGACAACCAATAGCATTCAAGAAGAAAGACATTGAGGTTTAGCCATGGTGGAAAAGTTATAGTGGTACCAAAGGACATGGTTGCAAGTATGGAGGAGCTACGAAGACATGTTATATTATCTGCATTTATTATTATGTCAAAGTGGTTGTCCAAACTTTATTACTCTTGCCTTGAGTCGTTACCTTTTATTCCTACCTTGAGCTATTATCTTTCCTTCTTTCTCTCCTATGGATTTATAGCTAGGTTGTTTGCTTTTCTATTTTGAAATAAATGTCGATATTCTATTTATAGGGATCAGACCAATTTTGTTAGGTTAGTTAGAAGAAGAAAGTTTATGACAAGAAATTGTTAACTTTTGTAGTGAGTCATTTTTATAGTTCTATGTATTATTCCTATGTAATGAATTTCTAAAACATAATGAAATATTTCTTGGCTTACATTTTGTGCTAGTAGATTAGTAGAAGCCAACCAAGGGGGCCCACTTGGGAGGTGGATTAGATTAGAGTAGCGTATATATTTTTTTTAAGCATCCTCAATTTTGCAAGTAGAAGTTGTAAGTTCTTTCTTGTAGCATCATACTTTGTGAATGTTCCTGCAACATTTGTAAGAATAGTTATAGTAGATAGAACTGAGTTGGAATATATGTTAAAATTTCATTACATTTCTAGTATTCATTTCAGTAAAGAGTTACGTGTGTTAGTTTCCTATAGCACTAGTGTAATTTCTTTCCTTGCATTTTACTTTCCTGTAGCATAAGCATAATGACTCATTAAGAGACCTAGTGCACATACTGTGCTGATCATTTCAAGTATATGTCCTTGGGTTGACAAGATTAAATGCACCTCATGGTGGGGAAAAATAATCCTTAGATTGAATACACTATTCCTAAGCATGGCTATGAGCATGATTATTATACACCTATTGTGAGGTGGACCATGCATTATAGGCAATTGGAGCAACATCAAAATGTAGAAGAAAGAAGGACATGTGAACTACAATTGAAGAGGGGGTTTTACTTGTTGTTGATCTCTTTATTTTATTTGGTTTTGATGCTATTTTAGGAGGGATTAGTATATATTAATTGAGTTTGTGGTTTCTCATACTATACTAGGTTTTAACCCATTTTCTAGTCCTAGAATTGGCAAACTTGACATGAATATCAAGCTTACTAACTTGGGTTTTCTTTGTTTTGTGCTTGTAGGTGCAAAGAAGGAGCTCATTTTAAGGAGTCTAACACTTATCTGGTTATTTTGATCACACCTAGTCTAGTTAAGAAACCTAGTAACAAGTTTTAATATTTTTTTAAATATATTTCTATAGCTCTCTATCCTAGGTGTGCACTTGGTACTGTTAGGGTGGACTTGGGTGCCTTGGGAAGTTGTTTTAGGGGCTTAGGACCTAGCATCTAACAAAATAAACTCCAAAAAAACCAACTACAACATTCTAAGGCACAAATGCACCAAGGGCACACTTGGCACTGTTAGAGCACACTTGGTAGTCTTTCTTTGAGTTTTGCATGTTGTGGGGGCCATTTTGACCCTATTTCACCCTTGTTTGTTACTAGCTTCCCAACTGCACTATGAAACTACCAACTATTCTCTAACTAGCACCAGCACCACCATGGGTGTAGCTGGCACTATCTAAGTGCATTTGGGAATGTTGAGTATTTTTGACCTTCTCTGGCATAGTTTGCACTATTAGGGTGTAACTGGTTTACAGAAAGGTCAAGTTTCTATCATAATTTGTGTCTAGGGTTTCATTTTGATTATAGGACCCAGAGTAGAGGTTTTAGTGTTACTGATGATCTTTTTGTAGCATGTGACATTTCTTGGGATAAGACTTGTGTATTGAAAACTACTAATTTCTTGGTGCAGGACGTTGATGAAGACTTGTCTGTTTTTTAAAACTATGTGTGTGGTTTTCTTTACATTAGCTAACACTTAGTTTAGTGCTATAAAATGAAATTTATTTTCTAATTGATGTCTATACATTTTTTAGAGCCCTATGATTTTCATGGATGTATCCTATCCCCTCATCATTCATGGATCTTGGATGTACGAGAAATCTGATCAATTTCTTTTAGAGAAGCCTACCTTGGAACTAAGACTCACCATGCTTGGTGAGTCTTAGGGGTCAACCTCAAAGTGGTAATGGGAAAATGCTAGGTCTATAGTCTAGCTGATATAATAGACTCAATATTGTTAATGACCTATCAATAGTATTGCTATGTATAGCTCTCCTCTATTACCCTTGTTGTGCATCAAACCTTGGTTCGCAGGGATTGGAGACCTTCTATGGAAGTTTATCATTCACTTTCCAAATGGAGTACCTAAACTAAATGCCATGTCTTAGTGGCCAAAATCCTTTCTATCGACTAGCTTAGGGGGTCACTCATGCTCATGAAGACATCCCATATTTTGGTAGTCCTTCATAGAGGAAATTGTCCCTTGGAAAGCGATGACCCTTGGGAAGCAGATCTTGGTAGGCCTAAGAAGTGAGTGTGATCTAAAAGGGAGCCTATGGTGCAAAGATCCTAGGTTGGCTACTTTGGATAAGAAAAACTAAACTTTGGTTCAAATAGGGATTTAGTGGATACAATCTTAAAGCCTAGGTTGTGATGTGTCTTTTAAGTTTACCAACAACTATTCTTGTCTATGGTGTATTGTGTTTGTGAATACCATTAATCAAATAATACAAAATTTACAAACTCACACCAAACACATTAGAATCTTTGAAACTTTCAAACATTGTCAAAACATTACAACTCTTGTCAAAACATTGCAAACTTTTTGTCAAACACTTGAGATCTTTGTAGGCACGGAGACTTGTAACTTTAGTAGTCCTTGACATGATTTAGAATTTATCTTTGAATAACATAACCTTGCATTATCAAAAATTTTATCCTCATACTTATATATTTTTTTCCTCATAGAGTATCCCTTAGCCTTCATAGTGCATCCCTTAGGTCTCATTTTGCATCTTCTAGTCTTTACCTTTCAGCCCTTAGTCTTCATCTTGCATCCCCAACTTCCATTCTTGCATTTCCTAACCCTCATTTTTGACATATTAGTCCTCATGTATCATGTCTTAACCCTCATTTAACATCCCCATTCTAATCATAGTATCATCCCCAATTGACTAGCTCTCTAGCATAATAGTCTGAAAGTCACCATGTTTAGAATCACCCAAAGTTTCAACCACTTTACCAACAACGGTGCAAAGCTACCAACTATGCTCTAGTGGGCCCCAATTGCACCTTAGGTGCAGTTGGCTCTATTAGAGAGAACTTGATAATTTATGAGTTTACTTGGCTTCTAGAATAACTAATTTTTACTTCCACATTGCATTTGAGGCCCTAAAATTGCCTCCATATGCCTATACAGGTCCTCATTCTGATCATGTCCTGAACATCATTTTTCATCCTAGAATCCTTGTATCTTGCATATCCAATTTACATAGCCCTCATTTTCATCCTTTCTAAACCTTATTTTTAACCTAAAACCCTTTTCAACTTTGTCAAAAATTAGAATAAAGTATGACTCCTAGAGTATCTCCTTATGTTGATGGATGATGGATCTTGACCATAGTCTTTTTGTCATCTTTTTTGTCATTTTTATTGGGTCAAAATCTATCTATTTCTTGATAGATTTGATCTTGTCATTTAATAAATTTGATGTTTTTGATTTTTATCTCTTTTGGTGAAAATCCAAAGTCCATCTTCATAAGGTTAAACTCTTAGATTAATACTTTCCAAAGATTTTATCCTAAGTTCAAACCATGCATGCACATTTTCATAGTAGTATTACATCTTTAGTCTTCCTAAATGTCATTTTTCTTAACCCTAGTTGCATAATCACTTCACATTGCATAGTCCAAATGTAGTGCCTACCCTCGTTCACATCTTCTTTGGACATATTATTGCTATTGCTATCAGACTTTGATGGACTAGTTTATGTAGATGGATTAGTGGTATTGTTTTGACACTATCAAACATTATATTATGGATTCAGTTATCATGTGATGAGATCATTTAGACTTCACATTTCATGTATGTATGATGATCACTATATTGTTTTCAGTTACTGCTGATGATTAGTTAGATGGTTGATTATCTTATGTGCTTTATTATGGATACTTACCCCATACTTGCATGTGTATGGTGTGCGTGTTTTCTTATTGTATGGCATTTCTGATGTGGTTAAGGAAGGGAGTCGTAGTCACCTGCTTAGTCGGGATCTACACGATGCACCACTTCCTGCCATTGCCTATTTAGCTTAGCACTATATATTTTGTATGTACATGCATGGCTTTTCTGCAGGTTGCAGGTATAGGGTATCGAATTCTCTAAATTTCTAGGATGAGCGTACCCTATTATACTATCTCAATGATAAGAGAGGGGAGATAAATTCTCAAGTCCAAATCCCAAACCCTAAAACCATTTGTCCTAGTGAGTTAGGACAAGTATCTGAGTTGAGTACCCACTGAATGTGTCGGATGACATATTTCATAATTTTTAATCCTTTAGATTGATTTGGTATGAATTGTTCTATGATGGGTTTTCATATTTTATCATGAAGGTCCATGGTGAATTTTCTATTAACTAAGTTTTAATAAATAGATTTAATTAACAAATTAATTATTTGAGAGATTAAATATCATGATTTTGATATTTTGATTATTAATTAAAGGAGAATTAAATTAAAAGAAAATTATAAATTAAAATAAATAATAAATTATAAAATATTAATTAATTAATAAACAAATATTAATAATAAAAGTTATAAAAAAAATTAAAATAAAAGTTATGAAGATTAAAGTGGGAGTTACAAATATTTAAATGGAAATTAATTTAAAAGTTATTGGAGTTATAAGTTTGCATGGGAAATAATGCAGTTCCCTATTTTTCATGTGTCAACAACACGGGGGTTAGTGCATCAATTAAGCACATGGTGTCTACAACCCTAGGGCTTATCTAAAAGGCTGGAAATAGGTCCATGCTTAGTTGGCGATATCTTCCAGCTGATTCTAGAAGCATTCTAGGGTTATCTGAAAGCTCTTTATATTTGGGCATTCCTTAATAGCTTGGGATATAGCGGGGACATAGCATGGATAGTATGATTAGCATGGAGAATAGTTGAGGCATTGGAGGATTCGGGAAAATTCTGAAGAAGGGAAGCTTGCTCTGCAAGTTGTCTGAGGATAAGCGAGTTTAGCATTAGAATCCGGGTAGATTCTTGTGATTTCATTATGATACTTCTGCATCTTGCTTTCCCCTGTCTTCTTCGTATTTTTCATATGTCTTCATTGTGCATTTTCAATTTGGGGCAATTAAGTTTTATTTAAGGATTCTATATGTTTAGATCTGAAAATAATATGGACTAGGGTGGCAATTTCATGGACAAACCCATTAGAATTAGTCATCAGAGAAATTCTTAAAAAGAACAAGTTCATAGAGAGGTTATGAAAATGAAAGCTTGTAATTTTATAAACAATCTGAGATTCTGTATATTATATATATATACATACATATATATATATATATATATATATATATATATATATATATATATATATATATATATATATATATATATATATATATATATATATATATATATATATATATATATATATATATATATATATATATATATATATATATATATATATATATATATATATATATATATATATATATATATATATATATATATATATATATATATATATATATATATATACATAAACCTTGTTATATATATATATATACATACATATATATATATATAATATGTATTTATATAATTGTACCCTTATTATGGCAGAATCACAACTTGTTAAATCGCGCTGCGATTGTTTGATTTAATAAAAACTAATGCATGTTGGGTCGGGGCAGAATTCGCACCCCGTACCCGTGTATTTAAGGGGCGCGCGGTACCTGCTACGCAGTGTACCCATGACTGCAATGGTTGCAGGGTACCCGCGGCAATAGTCACCACAGTGACAGCCGACGGCTTAATCGATTCAGCTTTGATCCTATGGAAACTTTGTTAATTTGATTTCCTTTATGAATCGAAATTAATAAAATTTGGTTCCATTTTTATAAAATGCAAAAATATTAAATATTATATTATATATGTACATATGTATATGTTTAAATATAAATATATATATATATATGTATATATGTAATATATATATATATATATATATATATATATAAAAAGATTTAAAGTTTTTAATAAAAGATTTATAAATTCATCTCTTTTTAATGATGAATAGTTTTGTAATTTTATAGTTTTAAACTATTATGAATTAATAGTTTAAGATTATAAGATATATGAAGCATATGAAAGTTAAGTTAGTGGAAACGTCTTTTAAATGTTATAATTGGAAATTGAAGTTTAGAGGGAATTTTTAATCCATCCAAAAATTAATACATGGAAAAACGTAGGAAAATGTTCTTTCTCTAAAATTGGATTACAAAAATTGAGATTATGCATATGAAATCAAATTTGAAAAATTAGCAAACCAAAACATGTGTTTACATTGTGTATTCATTATACTAATGTTTTGGGTTTTGGGTTGACTAGTGTTGACTGGTATAGGACGTCTACCAGAGGCTTGGGGGTTATGTGAATGTGATGTCTTGATGATGTTTTATTTCGATCTTTATAATCCCAACCATGATTATGTGATGGAATGCTCTATGAATTGGTTGTGAATACTGATTGTTATAGTTAAGATTCTTATGTCGGGAACCCTTGACTTAACCATTATTTTGGTCATTGATCAGTTATCCTTGGATATATTCTAGTTGCCATGATGGGACTAATATGTAGATTTATTATTGATGATGTCATGATGTGACATGTTCTGACTCAACCATTTTGGAGTCTTCGATCAGTATGATTTTGAGATATATTTTGGTTATTGAGAACCAATGGATATTTTGATTATCAGTGATACTTCAGTTGCCAATAGAGAGCTGTTGTGTTCATGATTTTCTATGGATGTTGCTCATGGTGATTTGATGCTTTTATGCATATTTAATAATTTTTAATCATGGATATTTGTTGATCCTTACTATGGTGATTTTGTGGACTTTCTTTATGTTTATGATACCATGAATGAACCTAAAAAGATAAGAGTTTTGGTTCTCGCCCATGCCTTGAGTGCTTGTATAGGCTAGATGAGAGTAGAGAGAACGCATGGTTGCGACCTTGCATTCCATAGTATGCCTTGTCAGTATGAAAGGATACTAGTGGCCGCATGAGATCTGTATGGACCCATGGAGTTTAGCTAACTGCTAGGGTAACTTGTACGAGATAAATGCGATGACACTTTCCCGCTTGCATAGTAGGTTCCTACATGTCATTGTGTGCCTCTGGGAAGTAGATGTCTGTTTTGTGATTGGAACCTTTGAGTTTAGTATACTTTTAGGATTCCTAGACTTTAGAGTCGTGCGCTATATGGTTTTGATAACTTGTTTGGGACTTGAGATTATCTCCTCAGCACGGTGGGAGTGGACCACTTAGGTACCACGCGGTCGGGTGGTAGTGTATTTTCCACTCTTATCATTTGAGATTCATTGAGACTTTGTGGTTAATGCATCCTTCGTGATGGTGGATATGTATCCTTTCATTGATGATTAGCATATGTTAGATGATTATATCTTATGCTTTACTTTTTATGTTAGTAGGATGTTTAGGAGTGACATTCCTACTATGATAATACCGATGATCTCTTCGGTGCTTGGAATGTTATGAACGGAGGGATGGCTAGGATCCATGATGGTCTAATGATGCTATTAACGGTTGGGAGGAACTGTGCACTTAGTTTATTTATTTTATCTTTCTGATAGATGTAAATGGCCTTTATGATGATGTATCATGAGTATCATGTGATTATCTTTACTTTGATGTATCATGGATTGAAATAGGATGATGTACCTTATTCTACATGTGTATATTCTTTTAAGCCTTCATACCCTGTGACATGTACAGTGGATGAATGAGCAGTTGGATATGTAATAACTGAACATTGGACTTATCATATTATTTCATGTGGATGTTGTACTAGATGGATTCATGTAAGTAATTCACGTTAAGGGGATCTTAAAGAATGTAATCTATTGTATATGTTAAGTTTACTCTGTAGATGGACATTGCTATTGCTTCCGTTATTGTGCATAAGTTGTATGTGGTAGTTACTTAAAAAAAAAAAAAAAAATGCTACCAAACTTAGTGAAATACTAGGTTAATTCTTTGGATCCCTTGACGGGGCATTACACCAAAGCCCTAACATTTCCTCCAAGTATTAAAATCCCACAAACATCTCCAACAATCAACTTGTCCAAATCATTTGTCAAACCCAACACTCTACATAATTCCTCATCTCTATATTGCATATCCTAAATGTCATTATCAATATTAGCATACTCCCTTTGCATAATCCAATATTAAGTTGCATACAACAACCTTCAACATCATTTCAATGTCTAAAGTCCAATATGATCTCCTCTTTTCATACCTTAGAATCATCTTCGTATACCCTAATCAAAGTCCAAAACATCTCTTAAATTTGCATTTGTGCATCATTCTATTAGTTCATTTACACATTCCATATAATAGCCCTAGGTCATTTTGTACTTCCATAGCTTGCATAACACACCTAAACCCCTAAAAGTCCAAAAAATACTCATACCTTGCATCTCCTTTTCAAAATTATCAAGTTTCAACATATTTTACCAACTGTACCCTTGTTTTACTAACTAGATACCTTAGGTGCACACTTGGTAGTTTAAGATTGTAATTGGTAGTTTCAAGGTGCACTTGGTAACTAGGAAGTCCATCTTAGGTTCTAGAACCCTAAATTTGATTATCACAATTTTTATTGCATCTTTAAACCCTAAAAATCCCCTAAACACACTTAGAACATTCATACTCCACTTTTTTGTCACCCAGATACCTCATTTACCAACTACACCCTTTTGGATACCAAATGCATACCCCAAGGGTACACTTGGTACTCTTAGAGCATAGTTGGTAGTTTAGGTTCACACGTGGGAGGCAAAGAGTCCATTTCAAGATTTCCCCATTGCATCTGCATCCTTAGGTATCATACCAACATTGACAAGGACACAATCAACTCAAAGACCAAAAGAATTTTATCAACCCTTGTTTTTTGAAGTGCACACTACAAACACAGCCACAAGCTTGTCTACAATAAAAGAAAACCAAGAAACATCAAGAAATTTTTTACATAGATCAAACCAAAGCTTCACAACCCTTACTCATAAACCCACTAAGCATGTATCCACCAAATAGTAACCCTCAAGACATGAGGCAACCAATCCTCAACAACACATCTATATTGAAGTTCCTTCTTAACACTTCCCCTAAACATGTAATGGTTCAATGGAATCCTTATTTCAAACCCATATCCATACATATACCACCCAGATGTGGATGTGTACCTATGACACTTGAGGATGAACAAACCCACTCATTTGAATTTAGAAAACCTAACACAATTACCTTCAATATTTTAAACATACAACAATGTACTTTGTACCTAAGTGATAATTCTAATACAAACTATGGTATCACTGACAAAGAAATGGCTAGGGCATCTCAAGACAATTTATTTGAAATAATTTTAAACTCTTGGTGGCCAAGAGATAGTCAAGTTGAATCCCAATTCAAAGGAGCTAAGTCTTAACATTATGACAACCTCATGTTTGAAAATATACAACCTATGATTAAATTAGACTTGGATAAGGGGGAACAACTTTTGGAACTTTCAACTAAAAGGGTAACACCTAAGACACCTCATAAATAATCAACCATTGAGATTATCCAAGGTACCTTTGAACCCATAAATAAAAATCCCCTATTTTATGAACCTCCATCAATCAATGGCAATGGGAATCTTCCAAAGTATCCCAAAAGGACATTAATAATTAACCTCAATCAAATGATGTAATAACAACAAGTGCCTAAGTGGACTTGCACCATAGGGATTCCAAACATACCTCCTTTAGAGAAAAATCAACAAAGTACACCCTTGACCCTAAATTTACCAACTACTATAACATCAAATTCTATGGACCCCCCTATGAGTACACCATGTGAAGCATCAGCATGTATTGTAAAGATGCCTATTGAAGTAAAAAGGAAGAGTCTTATTGACATTTCATGAATCCCTCAAAAGAATATGACCCATTTCCAAATAAATAATATGATGTCCCAAGGTGAAGTGTCAAACACCCAAACATATCAAAACAAGGATCCTAAAATGATACTCACCTCTAAGGGACATAATCAACTTTTAAGAAAACACCAACATCAAGCATTCCAAGGACCCAATGTTCCTAACACACAATCAAGTAAAAATCCATTTAACATACATGTGACATATCAACATCCATAAAAAAAATAACAAAAACCTCAAGTGGTACAAGAACTTAACATCCCTAACACACAACCTAGTCTAAATCTACTTGACTTACACACAATATATCAACAATGATTCCAAAAACAACAAGCAATGTTTGCAAAATAGTAAGAATAACTAAAACAATAGTTGGAATATAAAAAATAATTGTAGGAAAAAATCACCTATTAACAAAACCTATTGCAAAAACATATACTAGAACAAACTCAATATATACCTCTACAATAATAGTTTCATACATGGCCTTACATTCAAAAAATAGATATATCTCAACAATAACCATAACAAATGGCACAACAACAATCACAACCAATAACACAACAACCACAACCCATTGTACAACAATCACAATCAATGCCACAACAAGTACTACAATGACATTATCATCTTCAAGGTGCCAACATACCTCCACCTCTTAGTGACACCTCATCAGAGTCTTTAGACATAGATATGTCAGAAATGAGTAGACATAGTTCTTGCCATAGAAAAAATCTACTTGAAGACATAAAATACTCAAAGAAAGAACCACCAATCACCACCCTAATGAGGATTTAATAACCAATTAAATAAATTTAATTGGCCAAACAAGTTGAGGCATTGGGTGTCCAAAAGAAACATGTTATATATAGAGAAATGGATTTAGGTCATAACCCCTTCAATAAAATTCTATACATGCCTCTATTTCAAAGATATTTTATGGTGCCAATATTTGAAAAATGTTTAGGAAAAGGCAACCCAATTGACCATATTGGAGAATTTTGTTTCTCTTGCACTTAACTTAGTGATGAGCCCGCATATCTTATTATACTATTCCCTCATTCTCTCAATGGACTAGCACTTGAATGGTACTCAAAACTACAATATAATATAAAATCTTGGTCAGAATTAGCAAACAAGTTCATATCCCACTTTTCCTTCAACATAAAAAATCAGATAAAACTATCTAATTTATGCTCAATAAAGAAAAATATGGGAAAACCATTCATAAAATTCTTATTGCATTGGAGAAACCTTGTCAGTCAATGCTCACTGGATATTCACAAAGAACAAGTCAATGTAGGTATTAAAAACCTAGTCCTCGATCTAATGTATGAAGTCAATATCAAAAGTCTGAGCATAATTGCCAAGTTAATGAAAAAGGGAGATAGCATTGAAGATGTCCTCATTTTTAAAGGCATCCTAAAAAAAAACAAGGAAAATACCAATACAAACTCATCTAATGACAAGAAAAAGATTTTCTCCAAGAATAAGAATGTCACCAATGATGGTGTTATTGACACATTAATAATCAACATGACACAACCCAAGATGACCCTTAATTGTTAAAATCCTATGATTTCACAAACTCTTAGCCCACCGCCACCTCAATAACACACAAATGATACCTCAACACTGGATAGACCTCAAAGATGTCCTAGGAATAAATATAGGAAATTATATCCCTTGGGATACCTCTCAAAACTAAACTTCAACAATTACTCAGCAATAACTTCTTGTAGTTACCCCTAGTCAAGGATGAACTAGCAACTAAACCCTCTTGGTGGGATGATAACAAATTATGTGACTACCATTGTACCAAAGGACACAAGAGCACTTCATGTTTCAAACTTAAACATGAAATCCAAGACCTTACTGATGAAGGTGTGATTACTATAGACCCTTCACTACTATCATCCAATTCTGATGATACTATTTTAAAACATACTTTGGGAAATTATGACAAAGGGAAAGCCTATAGTTCAAACTCAAACTCGTAGGCTAATGTAAATAACACACACACTATATATGACTACACCATCAATTGCTTCAATGAGTCTAACTCTTATGTATCCATATTCACCTTAAAGGCCAAAGATCCTCATTGTGCTATCACCATGAGTTGCATTAGAACCACCTTACCTAGAGCCCTAGCTAGACCTACTATCTTTGCTAGACCTACAACCTCTGCTAGACTTAAAACTCTTGGTAGGCCTACTGATCCTACTTCTTTTGATTACAACCTTGTTGAATAGCTTGGTAAAATCCCTATATAAATTTTCATACTTGATTTTCTACCTGCACCCCCTAACATCATAAGATCTTGGACCAAGCCTTAAAAGAGTTAGTAGTACTAGATAACATTGTTGTTTCCTAGTTCTAAGAGATGGTTAGGAAATTATCTGCATCATAACATATCACATTTTTTCCTTGAGATGTTCCTAAAGATATACCTAACCACAATAACCCCCTTTATCTTGATGTCTTTATCCATAACACTAAGGTTAGACATGTCTTGATAGATGGTAGAGCAAGACCAAAAAATTGTACCCTTAAAGTTGTTAAGGATGTTGGTTACTCTGAAGAAGATGTGGATCCTTCCCAAAAAATAATAGTAAAGGGCTATGACAATGGTGGATGCTTCTCCATGGGTATTATCATATTACTTGTTAGAGTTGGTTTGGCTAATGAGAATACATTATTCCAAATCCTTGATACCAAAATGAACTACAACATGATAATGGGATATCCTTGGATTCATGCTATAAAAGAAGTGCCTTCTACATATCACTAGTGTCTGAAATTTTCCTATGACAATGTGGAAGTTACCATCCCTCGTGATCCAAAACCTTTCCAATTTTATGCTAATCTAAGAGATGCTACTGCATACCTAGTCTAAGAAAAAAATGAAGCACAACCCAAGGATTTATCTAAATGTGTAGACCATAATATATTCCTTAGTAAGAATAGGGAAAAGATGAAGATTGGAGACAAAGGGTGTGGAGAATAATTTATGTCTCAAGCATTTCATATTGGGAAGTTACCACTCACTCCCAAATCTTATGGTAAACCAAAATTAATGCAAGTACAACAACCCAATATTAGTACACAAAATGCCACTTCCATCAATCTCATTTGTCTATGAGAACACATCCATCTCTATTAAGAAAGAAAATGTAGAATAAGAACCCACTTTGATATCTCCTAACAAGTATGGACCTGGGTTTACTATCATGTAAAATCAAGGCGATGATGGATATAGTGGTCTTGGATCTCAGAAACAAGGACTAATTGAATGTATCACTACAAAAGGATGACCTCCAAGTTTAGGGATTCGATTTAGGCAGTTTCAAAAAGATCCTTTTAGTACTAAGGTACCCTCGTATAAGACTATGAATGATTTGACTGATGAAAAGGCATTTGAGTATAGCAAACCTAAAATTGATAATCTTGATAGTCCTTATCCACTTGATCATATATTTTTCAACCCTAATAACTTACCTATGGAGAATAATCATGTTACTATAGCTTGACCTATCATTCCAACTAGCTCTGCCCCTTAGATCAAAACATTCTAGGATCCAAGTGTTCTAGCTTCTCAACATGACCCCAATGATACGACTAAATCTAATACCCATATATATATACCTTTAACTACAGCCCATTCAACACTAATGATCACATTCCATCAAGTTATCCTAAACTATTGGATTGGGACTAGCATGGACCACTGATCTTTATTTGATTTGACAATGATGACACTCTTGTAAAAGTCTTTCTCTTTGAAGTCATTACAATCGATGACCATAATAAAGATATTTCTCCTGAATTGAACACAATGACATATTTTGGGGAATCAATGCTATCTCAAAGTCAAAAAATTGAAAGGAAAAGAAAAATTGGAAAAAATACAAGAATAGGTCTCTTGGTGAAAATTGAAAGGAACCATTGGACTATGGAAAAGAAAAAGCTAAGTGGCTTTAAGGATACAAAATGAACAAGTTGATGACATAAATATAAGTGTTCTAGCTTTCAACATGCCACAAATTCTTGAGCTCTCTTGATCAACCTTTATGGGGGAAGATGTTTTTCTCAATCCTCTCAGTTCTTCCCTATATCCAACTATTTATTCTCAAATCCTACAACCTAACTTGTCCAACATCCAAAATATAACCTTTATTTAATAATGTTTTGAGTATGTCACATCAGTGATCCCCTTTACAAGAAATTGTTTGACCAACTATTCTTAGATGCCTTGATTTGCAAGACTTAGAAACTATCTTGCATACGTTACATGATGGTATATCCCAAGGCTATTCTAGTGACTTGAGTTTAGCTACAAACTTGGAACGAATCCAGTGTAATTATAGTCACTTTTGGGTCTAGAGGTTATTAGCTAGTAGCATCAATAATAGATTCATTTTCCATATTTATTTTCAATATTCATGATTCTATCTAAAAGTCCTAAAAAATAGCAAAATGAAATTGCAAAAAGTCCTGAAAAAATATTTAAAAATGGCAAAAAGTCATGAAAAAATGGATGCCTTGATGAAAACTTGGAAAACAGGCATCTTGGCACAAAAATTTGAGTCAAGAGAAAAAATTTGTCGAAAAGTGAAAATTTGGCAAACAAGTGCTTTGCACAAGTGCCATGGTCAAAACCTAGTCAACAGTCACCATATGTAACTAGTTGTCATTCACTAATCACATTCTTCATACTACAAGACATGCCTAGTCCTTCATCATGGCCCACAAACTGGTTAATATCTATTGTTATCTTATCCAAGCATCACTAGTCTATACATACTCTGTCCTTGACCTTTGTACATAGTGTCTTGTTTAGGGGCATATTACCTACCTAGTGCACATTTTTAAAATTGAACAAAGGGCATGTCCTTAAGCACACATTATCCATTAGACTTATCACATATTGGATTAGAGCTAATACTGGTGAATCCTTTATGATCCTAAAAGAACCCTACAAAAGTAATAATAAATCTTGAACAAATCCATTAAAATTATAAAATATCATAAAAAAATCTATAAAAATCATATGAAGTCTAGAAAAAATTGATAAAAATCATATAATGTCCTTAAAAAAAATTAAAAATCATATTTAATGCCCTAAAATGATCACTAGAAATCACATAACATCCTGTAAAAATCCCTAAAAAATCATAAAATGTCCTAAAGAAATGAGCAACACAAAAACATCAAATATCCTCAAAAAACCCTAAAAATCACAAAACCCACTAAAAAATTGTAGTAAACCTTGTAAATAATCACCCTTTTTGCTAAACACTTGCACATTCCTAAATTGAGATTCAAAGAATTACACATCAATGACAATCACACCTTGACCTACCATCTGAGTAATGTGGACCAACAATCAATCCAACTTGTCATGATGATCCTTGTATCACCTAATCTAGTAGTGTAATAAAGGAATACTAACTAATAAAAGCACTCACAAAACTAAATAAGCTAACACTTATGATAGGACCAATGTTATCACCAAGAAGGAAGGTAAACCAAGAATGGTAGGTGCCTTATGGTATAACCTACGATGGCATAGATATATCTCTGATAGATGGGGATGTATGCTCATGGTGTGCTCAAGCTTTCAATAGGTGGGGGTTTTTACCAAGTGTGTATATGGGTGAGGGTTTCAAAAATGGATGTATGGATGGATTTCAGCATTATGATGGTATTTTGGTAGTTTTTAGGCTCTCAAAATAGCACTATAAGTTTGCATAAAAGTGGATGATGGATTGTGAGAGGGAAGGGCATTATTTATAGGCTAAGGGATAGTGAAATGGAGTGTCAAGATGTAAGGATGGAAGAATGGTGAGGGAGGCCTTAGATGCTTTCAAAAGGAAGCACATGGATTGTGCTTGTTTGGAGTCAATAGGGGAGTGACACTTGTCACAAGGAGGATGATTGTGAGGGGATGAGATAATGGTTGGTCAAAGGGAGTAATGAGGGAGGATGAGTGTGTAAGAGGGATGTAAGAGACATAAAGAGGGATGTAAGAGGCATTAATGGCATGTAAGAGCCATTAATGCTCTTGGATAGGGATGGAAGAGGATAAGGGAGACTGGTTGACTTTGGCTAGGGTTAGCAAGTATTAACCCTTGCTTAAAGTTGTATACATGTTTAGGGGGGAGGATTAGACTTAGTTTAGAAAGGGGGTTAGGGCGCAAGTGGCTTGGCTTTGATGGGATGGGTTAGTTAGGTGGCTAAGTGATGTTAGTATGGGTGAATTGGTTGGATTAGGGATAAAGGTAGGTTTTATATATGTTTTAGGAGTTTGGATAATTTATTAAATGATTTATTTAATAAACAAGGGATGTGGGATTAAATTATATAGATTTAGGAATTTATTTAATTTAATACAGGAATAGGGATTTAATTGATAAATTGATTTTGAGTTATCATTTGATTTTATCAATTGAGCTATAGTTAATTGAATAAATTAATTAACTAGGGGATGAAAATTAATTAATTAAATAATAAATATTTAATCAATAATTCCCTAGGATATGACTAAATATGATTACCTATTTGTGTAATTATATTTAGGTATCTACAATCCTATCCACCAAACCAATACTTAAACCTATCACATCACCAATCTACAAAAAAAAAAAGACACTAAAAAGAAAGTAATAATGGAAGAGAATAATTGTTGGCTCATGTTTTTTAGTGAGTGATTTATTTTTGTATTTTTTTTCTTTGATTATGTTCCTATGCCACTCGATGGTATAAATTGATTTATGAGAGTGGCCAAGATGGTTCATGATCATCTTTTACTTTTCTATCTATTGAATGTACCTTTGAGTTTCTGGGGCATTTATATAAGCGTCTAGAGGGAAAAGGTCAATTTTTTGTCTACATCATGATTGTTTATGCAAAATTATTACATTTAAACTCTATCCCTTTATGGACATCATGTGTTTCATTTCATTTTCCATATCAAAATAAAGCTCCTTTGACATATAGTGCACTTTATGAAAGAAAAATATCCTCACCTCATCCTAACTAGTCCTCATCTCATCTCCTTTGTCTTCTAACATCCATCTCATTCACCACCACCATGGTCATGTACTCTAATACACAAAAGGCATCTTCATCCTGCATTCCTCTCTTCCTGCATAATCATACACTATTTGCCAACCTTCTGTGGCTTTCTACCAAGTCTAACCTAAGTTTGACCTATGTTTGACCAAATTTTAACCAATTTTGACTAGGTTGACCATGTTTTTGACCTCCTTTTAGGGTTTTGAGCATGCATACCAAATTTTGGGTCATTACAAGTTCATTTGTATTGTTTTTGACCCTATGTAGAGCTCTTTGTCAACTCTCTACCAATTATGACCTAAATATGACCTAGGTTTGACCAATTTGGACCACATTTGACCATTGTTTACTAGGTTTACCTATGGTTATAATTCTTTCTATATTTTTGAACATTTGCAAAAAAATTTGGGCTATTTCGAGTTCATTTGCATTGTTTTTTACCCTCCACCTAACTACCTGTCAACTTTCTACCAAGTTTTGCATAGGTTTGACCAAATTTGGGAAAATTTAACCATTATTGACTGATTTTACCTATGTTTTGACCTCTTTGTATGGTTTTTGTCATGTATATGAAGTTTCAAGCCATTCTGAGTCTAGTCAGACTGATTTTGGCTCATGAACTATCCTAGGGCGCAATTAGGCTTCCCAACTATGCCCATGGCACACTTGGTCATGCTAGGGTGCACTTGGTAATACCAAGTTCTCCCTAGGTGCACTTGGGTGTGTTTTATGCATACTTTGGGTATTTGGATGCCTGAAACTACCCCTAGGGTCTTGATTGATCCCTATTTTGCACTCCAAACCCAATAACTTCTACAATTGAGCTTTGATTTTTGATCTATTAGTTGCTATGGATCCATGACTTATTGTCAAAAAATTGACCTATCATTTTAATTATTTTTTCAAATTCTTGAGGAGGCATCCATATATACCACCCCTAATGGGGCATATTTTAATGTCTTCTTCATTAGTTATTCTTTAACACAACATTTTAAATCACATTGTATCAAAGAGGGGAAAAATGTAGACACTAAAAAATGGTTTGTGTCTACTATTTAATCAAATTTTTATAATAATGGATCCCATTTTATTATTTCACTAATTTTGATCATTTGGCCAATTTGATCATCATTCTAGTATAGTTTGACAATATTCCTCATCACTCACACCCCCTTCCAAATCAGTTCTTATTTTATCAAAAAAAATTGGAATCAACTCTAAATCATTTCAACATCACCAAAATCTCCTCTAATCAACCCTAAACCATTTCAATATCAATTAAATCATGTGTAATTAACCCAAAATCATCCCAAAACAACCCTTATCAACCCAAAACATGTCAAACACCCCCAATCAATCATCATCTATCAAACCTTGGGCATTGATGTGTCCCTGAGTACCTTGGAAATCTATCAAACCTACCAAACCTATCAAATATGACCTTGGCATTGCCATGTCCCTTAGCGCCAGGTGAAATTTGTCATTTTAATTAGCTGATCATTGACATTGTTGAGTCCCTCATTGTTAGATCATGGCATTATCCAATCATTTAATCATTAGAAACAATAGTCCACCAAGATAATTGGGGGGGGGGGGGATGAATTAGTTATGCAACAATTAAAACATTTATCTTCTTTAAATAAACTTAACCATTCAACTAAAATAAACAACAATAATAATAGGATGTACATAGATAATTACACCAAATATGTTAACTAGGGAAACCCTTGATTAGAGGAAAAGCTCGGTGGGAATGATTCCCACAAGAGGATGTACTAATATAAATATTCCTTATTAGAGGATGGACCCTGTTAGGAGTCTGTTACAACATTCAGTATATATGAGTCCTTTTTGGGAGACTTTGAATCCTTATTAGGAGATTCCAACCCTATTAGGAGTTGTGGTACAATGTATGCAAGAAGAGCCCATTTCTCAAACATACAATTTCAACTAGAAGAAGAGCTCACTACTCAAACATGCAATTTATTATTATGTTCTTATTTCCTTTATTCTTTCAAGAAAAAAAATCACTATCAGACCTAATAGACTAGGTCACAAACCTTGAATCCAAATATCAAAACCTTGGCAATGAAGTTTCCTTCACTTCAACTCTACTTTGCTCAACTTTACATTTTGCTCTTGCTATTTCTTACAATCACTTCTTCATGTCATCCTTCCATAATTCATGATAAAGGAAAATATCCTTCCTTTATACTAAGTGCATAAAAAAATTCCTTGAGTTGGCTATTAGACCTTCTCAATTAATCATTATAGGACCACATTTAGAACACGTTACACTTAGCAATAACATTAATCTTTTGTCCTGCAACTTGAATGTCTTTTTGTACACATAATATTATGATGAGAGAACTTAGCCACATTATCACCAACATGTCTTCTTCACATCTTCAACCTTGATTCTTAGAATAGCAATTCTATTAAGAGATATAAAAAGTTTACTAGAACATGCCTATGTAAACTCTATCTTAGAATAGACATCACCAAAACTTACATAACTTCTTCCAAACATATCATTTATTCATCTAATGTTAATTGCATTTACTAGATACTTAGAAGTATCTCCCATAATCTTAGATAGTGATTATAGTCTACTAATCATCTATACCAAATTAATCTTTTCATTGTTCTTCCGTTAGATACTACAAATGACTGCTATGTTGACATCAATGACAAACACAATCATGAATATAACATATCATCATAGTAACATTTCTACAATACTCCTCCACAAGACTATCATCATTATTCATGCTTCCAATAATCTCTTTTGGCATTGATGGCAACATAGATGAAAAACATCTAGTTCCAAGAATACTAACTAAAGATTATTCAACTTTGTTTTCAAATCCTCTTCATCAATCATTCTCCCCCATTGATATACCTCAATGTTCTTTTTGTCAAATTTTAATTCCATGTTTTACTTCTTATAAACATGTTGTACCTATTCTTGGTTGTCTTTGCTTCTCCCCATAATGTTCTTCCTCATGATCTTCTCTCATGATTTTTTTCCTCATGATGTTTTTCATGCCAAACTTCTCCTCCATTGACATCAATGTCAAAGGTTTCAGCAACCATAAAATTTAGCACCAACTGATTCTTAGTTAGCTCAAGTGTCCAAAGACACTATTCAAAACAATGTCCAACAAGAGTCCTAGATGACTCTGTCCATCACATATACTCCCTCATATAGGAAGCATTAGCATTCAGTGTAGACAACAATGGTACTTTGTTACACTAGACTAATGAACTCTTGCATCTTCTACTTTGATGTAGAGGAGGACATAGCCCCTAGCATACCTTGCAAATACTCAAAAGTCTCTTTGGGAAGAGGCTTAGTGAATATATCTACAATCTACTCTTTAGTGCTCACATACTTCAATCTAATTTTCTTTTCTACATCTTTCTCTCTCAACATGTGATACTTAATAGAAATGTGCTTAGTCCTCAAATGCAACACTGAATTCTTAGACATATTTAGTGTGCTTGTGTTGTCAGAATGCATGATAATCATTTTACTAATTTCTATCCTTATATCCTTCAAAATCTTCTTCATCCAAAAAACTTGATTACAATTGTTTGATGTTGGAACATATTCTACTTCTATTGTACTCTATGATGTACAATCCTACTTCTTTCTTAACCAAGAAACCAATCTTCCTCCAAGAAAGAAGGCTCCACCACTAGTGCTCTTTCTATCATCCATACTACTTTCCCAATTTGCATCAATATAGGCACATAAAGTGAAGATCTGTCATGCAACGATATGAACTTAGATGTTTCTTTCAGATATCTAAATATCCTTTTGACTACTACATAATGTGCTTCTTTGGGACCAGCTTGGAATCTTGCAACAATTCCAATTGCATTATCTATATTTGGCCTTGTCTGAGTTAGATATTGTAATCCTCCAATCATAGATTTTTACTTCTTCCCCTCAAAAATAGGTGTTTCATCCATTGTAGATAACTTGTTTCTAGTTACCATAGGTGTTCCAATGGGTTTGCATGTTTCTAAAAAAAAAAATTTAGTAAATCCTTCAAGTAATTTGTCGAAGAAATAAAGATTCCTTCTTTATTCTATACAATCTATAATCCTTGAAAATATATCATTTCTCCTATCATACTCATTTCAAATTCTTTCTTCATCTCTTCAACAAATTTTCCACTTTCATCATCAATTCCTTCAAATATGATATCATCAAAAAATATTACCAAAATCATCATACCATCATCAATTTCTTTCCAATATAGACTACTATCTGTCATGCCTTTTCAATATCCAAGCTTTGTCAAATGTTTGTCCAACCTTGCATACCAAGTTTTGGGCACTTTCTTCAAGCCATGCAATGCTTTCTTTAGTTTGTGTACTATGTCCTTATCAACCGTCAAAGGACAACCTTCAGGTTGCTCAATGTACACTTCTTCTTCAAGTTCTCCATTTAGAAATGCCAACTTGACATCCATCTATACACTTTGAATTTCTTTTGTGCTGCATAGGATAAGAATAATCTTATTGCTTCTATTCTATCCATTGGAACATAGGTCTCATCATAGTCTGTTCCTTCTTTCTATGAGTAATCTTTACATACCAATATTTCCTTGTTCCTTACAAATTTTCCTTGTTTATTCATATTGTTCCTAAATACCCATTTAGTCCCTATCACATTCTTGTTTTCTGGTCTAGGGACCAATTCCCATGTCTCATTCTTTAATATCTGATCTAATTCTTCTTTCATAGCTTGTTTCCAATAATCATCTTTACATGCTTCATGTGCATTCTTAGGTTCAACTTGAGATATCAAACATAGTTCTTCATTGGCTCTACTTCTTTTCATCAAACCTATTGGGACTCAAAATTGAAGCCCTGATTTTGAGTACCATTGAAAAATTAAGCCCCATAAGCACTTTTTGATGCATATGCACCTAACTCTACTTTTGAGGTGTTTAATGTTTCTAACACCTTGCATTCAGTATGCCTATTTGTTTCATGAAGATAAATTTCCATTCCGAGTGATTCTGTGAAGTTCCATTTTGAGCAATGTTTAATTCTGCATTTTTTCATGTGTCAAATAGTGATAGGAGGCCATGTTTGCAATTGAATATCTTGCACCCAGTAATGTTGCATGAATAACTACTTTGGGAGTGTTTAGTGTCCATACCAAAGAGCCTATGTTTCATATTTTGAGTCTTTTCAAATATATTTGACTAAGTTTTGAATCCCTCAAAGTTGGTTATTTATTGTTGTCATGTTGATACAAATTATTCTGAATTCTGGAAGGCCCTATTTGACTTGTCATAACTTTGACCCAATTGATTGAAATGAGAAAAATCCTTTTGCATCAGATTCTAGAGGTCAGAGATTTAACATGTTTCAATTTTGATCTTATGATAAATCTATTTGATTAGTGTTCAAACACGATTCCAAATGCAAATGGTAACTTTTTACTGGTGTCAAAAGGTGCAGAGTTATTAGTGCCCCAGTTCATGATGTCATATCTCAAAATCCATGATAGGTGAGATTAAATTGATTGTACCATTGTGTTCTACTCTAAAAATACTTTAAGTGTGCCAATTTTCAAGTCTTGACGAATCCATCGGCATACTTTCCCAAGTCCATTCCTTTTGCAAAAACCACTTTTCTACCATTGTTTCTAGTCATGCAAATCTTAATAGCCTACTTTGACTTCTTGCCAAATTCATCATATTATTTTTCATGATCCCTAATCATAGATTCATATTTTCCTTATGATAGTGAACCCACACCCCATTTTTAATTTCCCCAAGTGTTAGTTTACCCAGTTTTCAGAGTTGAATCCAAATGCAAATTATGTTTTTCTGACATGTTTTCTTGCAGGCAGTTGTAAAAGGGAAACTTTGGTGTTCAATATCTTTTGGCTAAGAATTCATCATGAGACATGATTTGATAGGGTAAGAGTATTTGGAACAAAGAATTAGTAGTTTCAATTTCATAGCCCAATTATATGTTTGGGTCAGTTCTTAAAACCAGTCGACAGGCCCTGTTAGTTGAAAATCACAGTTTGTAGATAAGTGATAAACTTAGTTTCTAATAATTTTTCAGTGTCCAAATTTGAATTCAGACATTTTGAGAAGATCAATGGATCACTTTGCAATACCAATTGCTCTAAAATGATTTTTTTTTTAGCCAAACCCACTTTGGGGTCCAACTAACTTCACCAAACTGATGACAACTAAAGAAATTGAAGATTTTTTAAAAGATGGATTATAATTATATTAATCATTACAATACCTTAGTTGGCACATTCTAAAATTGTTGCATTTTCAGTGGATATAAGCTAGTTTTTGGTAGTAAAGTTTATGTCAAATAAAATGTGTCACTAAGTCATATAATGAGATCTTTCAATCTTTCTATAAAATCATCCTAGTACTTATTCAATAAGTCTATTAGGGAGTTTGTACACATGATTGGAGTTTCCAAAGTTAAGATTCTTTTGAAGATCACTGCTATATATTGGAACTTATAAAGGAGAATGATGGGGTTGTGAGGGCTTATGGTATACATCTAGGAACATCAAAATCTGCATTACTCATAGCTCATCATAAGAAAATATTATAACTTATGATCATAGGGGTGTCCACTTAAGGGAATCATGTCATTATGATGAAAAAGAGATCACCAAGGAGGAATATGTTGCATTTTATTGTGGAATAGGGGAATAACATAATAGGGAATGATAGTATACAGAAGCTAGTATGTGAGAATAGTAAAGGGAAGAAAACATGGATTGGCTTATGAGAAGTTAATAAAGACAAAGTCAAGGAAAACATAGAAAAGGGGTAGAAGTCATGTGGAGAGGGAATGGATCCAAATCCTATAAAAGTAAAGTTTGATCCAGTAGATGTGGAAGATCTTATTGAGAGAGAACTAGAAAGTGGTATTAAAGCTACTACTAAAGTTGGAAAAGCAAAGGAGAGTAAAGAGAGGGTTAAATTATTGTACAAAGTGGAGTAGGAAGATTCAAAACCTACAAAGGAATAGAGGGAGCACAATGAGAATGGGTGAAAGAGAAGGAAATCAAACACAAAAAGCTCTCATGAGAAGAAAGCAATGTCTTGTGCTAAGGATACTATCAAAGGACACTAGGAAAGGGACATCCCAAAGATCCCTTATGATTGTGCAGAAGAGGGGAGTAAAACATGCCAGGTCTTGGCAAGCATGAGGGACTTGGAGAGCATACAATGAGGAGAGACCTGCTGCTTGGTAGGAGGAATATGAAATTATCTTGCTATGTGACATCTTGCTAGACCAAAGAAACTCTCCTATAATAGAAAAGTGATAGATTTAATTGAAAACATGACAAGGGGAAGATGGCATATATCAGTAAAGACACAAGTAAAGAAGGAGATATCCACACAAAAGATAAAGCCAGGGGTGTCTTTTGTGGCAGGGGCATCTTTTGTGGTAAAAGCCACTTCCCTCATCGATCGACATTACCTCTTCCTCTTCCTCCCACATCCACTAGTCCCTCTTATCATCCTCACTCTCGTACTCACTCGAGAAGTCCTCCCCATGTGTATTTTTATTTGGGTAACTTTGTTCTAAATTTTGTGCCTGTGAATTACCTTGCTTGCTAACTAAAATGTGTGATTCTGAATCAGCAATAGCATGAAATGAAAAGTTCCACCAACAAGAGCTAGAAGTTTTGACCCTTTTTAAAAAATGATTGGACTAAGTGCATAATGTATAGAAGTTGCAGTATGAAGCCATGTGATCTTAAAGGAGCTAGCGGTAAAAGGAGTAGTCCACAAATGCGTAACATACACTTTAGGTAGCAACACCATGAGAAGAGGAGTTTTCCTTTTAAATAATTGTCCCACATTGATGCTATCTAGGTTTTTTTTGTTTTTTAAATAAAAAGACATTACTTTAGTAAGATTTCTTTGAGAGATGGCCCTTTTGAAAGGCCACAAGTTCACATGAGGACCGCATTCATCATGGATGGCTAGCTGGCATGACAACCCAAATTTTGATCGACAAAGCAGAGAAGGTGCCAAAAAAAATGTGTTGGATTTTGGTGGTCACCTTGTCACCATTGAAAAATGGGATGGTGTCACTAGAAGAAATATGGTGACCTCCCAAAAATTTGAGAAATTTGGTAGAAGTTGTGGGTCCCACCCAGATACAACTGGAAAATCAGAATCTGACAAGTGGCAGCATGTGGTGACAAATTGTTCAACAGAGTAGTAACCTGGTAGTCTGATTAAATGATGCACTAGATCATGCCATGTGGTAGATCTGATGGTGGTCATTATATCACTAAGGTGAAGTTGCTTGACAATTAACCATGCGACATGGTGACCGACTAGCTAGTAGTGATTGGCACGATGATAAAGAAACAATCAACAAATCAAGACAAGACATGTGTCAAAAATAGTCAACAAGGTTTGACCCAAATGGACTTCTCGAGGGAAATTCAAAATTGCATCAAAAAAATAATTTTTTAATATTCCTTCTCAAATTCATGTGCCTGTTCATTTTGAATAAAGTTTGTATTAACCCTATAGTTTACACTTTATGAAAAATAAAATATTTGCAATAATATAGTTCCAAAGTATAAATGTAAAATTTGGGCCTTCTCAGTGAAAGCAGTGAAAATTGATAACACAATTATAGGCTTGGTAAAAACACATGGTAAAAGGTCTACTAGATTAGTTTTGAGAACATTATGCCATTCTGGTATAATTTGGCTCCAATTTGCAGTTATGAGGAATATATATATATATATTTCTCTCTTTCATTTTAGAGGTTGGAAAAAAGGGGAAAAGTTAGGAGTTGGAAATTGGAAAGGAAATTTTGAAATTAATGAAGTCTGAATGGAAAGTATCTAGGATGTGCTAGTTCTATACCATGAAGCTATACTTTGGCTGTGATACCCCCTTCCCATCCCATCAGTTTCTCATTCCCACCATTTTCTCTCTTGTATGATAGCATATATATATTGTATAGTCTGGTTAATTTGGTATTTTGTGAGTCAATTTCATGCATTTTTATGTATTATTTCAAGGAAATCAATACAAAGAATAGTAGGTGTTGAGTTTCATTTTAAATCTTATCTCCTTTCTTTGTGATTTGTAATGTTTTATGATCTTTGAACAAAGAGCCTAGATCATAGTGGCAGTCCATTAAGGTGGTATGTTGTTTCATTGTTGCTTGTAATTCAAAGAATTATGTAAATGCTTTAGGGAAATCAATAGAGTTGCAGGTTTATTGAGGAGGATATCGGGTAAGAATGAGATTTAGATTGAACATTGATATCCAATTTACAAGGTAAATGGACAAATCTAGAATCTTGGCATAGGATATGTGTCTTAGATATCCAAAATGCATGAGACAAATTTGTGAATTGCCCAATGGATGAGGCACTGATCAACAACAGGATCATTATTTTTTTGTCCATACTTGGTTTTCATCCACTTTCCCCACCCACATAAAATCAAATCAAATTCAAATCATCTTTATATTTTATGTTGAAGAGCTAAAAAGTCTTATTCTCATCAGCATATGAATTGTATTATTTTGCATTTAGCTATTACATATCTATGTTATTGCATGAGTCAATAGGAGAAATAAGGGTTAAATCTATTTTTTAATAGATTCAAGAATATGTTTAGCAGTGGTACCATATAAGTGAATCTAAGGTACACCTGCCTAGGTTTTGTAGAGCCTGAAGTAGAAGAAGGGTCTAGCCTTATAGTTGGCCTAATGTCTAAAAGGATATGTTAAGGATGGGAAGTAGCTACCCCTAGATGTATCTTGTTCTCATTGGGGTAATTTGAAACCTATAGAATTTCAAAACACCAACAACACCTTTATCTTTTCTTCTAATGATCTACTTAGATGGTTGAGTCTTTATCATATTCTTTCCTAAAGTAGGAGTTTCTATCTCAACTCTTGTCTCTACTAAAAGTTTTGAGCTTTGTTCCTGCCTTGGCTCTCCTTCATTTTGCAAATCATTGTTATTCCCAAGAAATAATTCATCATTTATTGGCTTAGTAACAACATCATCATCTAAATTGTAATCAACTATTGTCTCTTGTATCCTAAATTTCTCATGAATTCTCCCATTTGCACTTTCCATAATAGTCTTAGTTCTCAAATTATAGCATCTTTAAGCCTTTCTTTTCAATGAGTAACATAGAAACATACATTCATCACTTCTAGCATCAAACTTATGAATATCATCATCTCTTTTGATATAACACTTAATACCAAAAATTCTAAAATACTTAACTTTAGGTGAGTGATCAAACCATAGTTCACAAGGGTTCTTATTTTTGTCTTTCTTGACTTGCACTCTTTTCATAGTGTAGACTATTGTATTCACAGCTTCTCTCCAAAACATCTTGGATACATTATTCTTCTCTAACATAGCTCTTGCTACTTCTATAGCTGACCTATTCCTTCTCTTTGTAATGCCATTTTGTTCAGGGGTCTTCAACTCAACTCTTTCTTCTACTCTAGGATTGAATCTTTTCTTTTCAATCTAATTCTCATTTTGCAAATCATTTCTAATGATAACTTCCACATTTTCATGGTTAGCCTTTGGATCAACAATAGTTTCCAAAGATATCTCTTCTAATACTTCTTCTTTCTTAACTAATTCAAGTTCATTATCACAATCATTCAAGAATCTTTCCATACTTGCTTTAAATTCTTCATCTTCATCAAAAAGCAAACTCTTTCTAGATTTTCTTACTCTCTTAGGGCATGTAGATGAAAAATGACCAAACTCATTACATTTCCAACAAGAAAAAAATTCCATACCTTCTTTCCCTCTTTCGATAAGCAGATCAATACCTTCTTTGATCTCCATGTCTTCTTTGGATTTCAATCTATGTTTACTTGTGCCTCTATCCAGAACCTCAATGCTCAATTATGTACACAATTCTAATCTTGCACTGAGAAGCTCCATCTTCTGGGTGTCAAAATTTCCTCCATCATACTTAGGACTATCTTTTCTAAAATAACTTGTCACTAATCTTCCAAAGTTGTTAAACTTAACCATTCAACCAAAGTAAACAAAAATGATAATAAGATGCACATAGACAATTACACTAGATATGTTAACTAGGGAAACTCTTGATTAAAGGGAAAACCCCGATGGGAATGATGCCCATAAGATGATGTACTAATATAAACATCCCTTGTTAGAGGATGGACCCTGTTAGGTGTCTATTACAACATTCAGTACATATGAGTCCCTATTAGGAGACTTTGAATCCTTGTTAGGAGTTGTGGTACAATGTATGCAAGAAGAGCCCATAGCCCAAACATGCAATTTCAACTACAAGAAGAGCTTACTACTCAAACATGCAATTTACTATAACATTCTTCTTTCCTTTTTTCTATCAACTAAACCAATCATTGTTAGACCTTATAGACCAGGTTACAAACCTTGGATCCAAATATCAAACCTCAAATCACTCAGCAAAATGTTGGCAATGAAGTTTCCTTCACTTCCACTCTACTTTTCTTAACTGCACATTTCACTCTCTCTACTACTTACAATCACTTCTTCATGTCATCCTTCCATACTTCATGATAAAGGAAAATTTTATCCTTCATTTAGTGATTTAACCTATAGGATTAGATAACTAATAATGTATTCCTATATCATTTCAATCATGTTCATCCTACATTACTAATTATTCTTACTAACCTACATTCTTAATTAATTAATTCTTATTAATCAATTGATCCATCTTTGCCAACTATGGGAATTCTCAATTTCTAAAGTCCTATTTTCCACTTCTAATTTCTAATTTACTAATTTCCATTTGTTTGGAATTATGAATTTTTAATTCAAATATTCCACCTAGTCTTGAGATATGGACATCATACATCATAGATCCTCCCTCTACACTTGGCTAATATGTGTCATATTTGACATATATTATTCCTTATGTATGCCTTTAATAAGCCATATTCGTCATAAGATTCTTGTCTACAAGTGGCTTTGATGTGTCATAGGCATGTCATAGATTCTCTTCCACATTTAGCCATGTTGATTTTACACATTATAAGATCCTATATGTGACATATTGCATCATATTTTTCATAGATATTCTAAGGAATATCATGCCACATTCCACATTTGAATTGACAAATATCCATCTCTTCACTCATGTCTCACCTCTTGCATTTTGGCTATAAATTGTGTCATCTTGCACTCATTTTTTGCCTTAACATCTTTTTTCTCACATTACACCCAAACCACACTTCTAGTACTCTTGATAGCTTCATCACATCATTGTCATTGTCTTTCAATTGTGTGCACTATAGGAAACTAAAGTTACATCAAAATGGATAAGCAAGAAGGACATGGGAACTACAATTGAAGAGGGGGTTTTACTTGTTTTTTATCTCTTTATTTTAAATGGTTTTTATGGTAGATTAGGAGGGTTCAGTATGTGTTGATTATTTTTTCATTTCTCATAGTATGCTAGGTTTTAACTTGTTATCTAATCCTACAATATGAAAAGGTTCAATTTCTAGGGATGCATAAGTAAGCCCTCAATTTTCATCATCAAAATTTATTATGGACACCAGAAGACCATACAATCATCACTAGTATAACTATGAGGATATGAATGTGATTTGTATGAAATTGAAATGTGGGAATCCAACCTATGCATCAAAGACATATATGTCAAGATGATTGGTGTAGTTAGATTCTCTAAGTTTAATATAGAAATACTACACATGTGTCAAGGCATAAGTGCCAGGGGGGGGAGGTGAATTAGTTATCCAACTAATATCACAATTATCAGCCATATTACAATTTAACCATATGAGCAATATAATTAGAAACCACAACAAGTTACTCATGCACAATAATACTAGATATTTTAACTAGGGGAATCCTTGATTAGAGGGAAAACCCCAGTGAGGATGGTGATGGCACTCAAATTTGCATTCTCATTTTGACTGCTTATTCCAAATTTTGAGTCACTTTGAGCCCCCTATGAATGCTTTTGATGCATAAGTACCTGGCTATTGTATTAATGCCTAAGTGGTTTTTTATGTTTATAACACCCTTCATTCAGCCTATTCATGTGTTCCATGATGATAAATTGACATTTTGAATCATTCTGTGAAGTCCTATTTTGAGTGGTTTTCAGTTCTACATTTTCTGCCTAATTGTCAAACATTGATCATAGGGCATGTTTGCATTTGACTATCTTGCACCTGGTTATTTTTCATCTCTCACCACTTTGAGGATATATAGTATGCATACCAAAGAACCTATGTTCAAAGGTTCAAGTCATTTTGAATCCGTTTGACTAGGTTTTGAACCTCTCAAAGTTGGTCAGTTACCTCTGTTGTAAATCTGCATTTTGTTCATATTTCTAGGTAGCCCAGTTCGACGAGCTATAACTTTTGACTAGTTGACCCAAATATGAAAATTCCTTTTGCATAATATTCTAGGGGTTAGATAATTTATACACTCTATATTTGAGTTTATGATGAATCCGTTTGATCAGTTTTCAAATGCAATTTCATTTGCAAATTTTAAAGTTTTACTGGTAATTAGAGATGTAGATTGATCGAGAGCCTTGTTTGGGATGTCATATCTTTATATCCATGATTGCCTAGTTTGAATGGTTTATTCCCCTACATTCTACTCTGAGAATACTACAAGTGTGCCAGTTTTCAAGTCTTGATGAATCTGTCTGCACACTTTCCAAAAGCCATTCCATTCATAAAAAACACTATTTTATTGATGATCATTTTCCTGCAAATCTAGGTAGCCAACTTTAGATGCTTTCCAAATGCATCCCGTGATTCTTCATGAGCTCAAATTGGAGATTCTTACTCTCTATGTTGATGTCTACCAATGCCCCATTTTTCAGATCCTCAAGTGTCCATTTGCCTTGTTTTCAAAGCCAAAACCAAATGCAATTTCCAGCTTTCTAACATGTTTATCTGTAGGTGATTTTAAGAAGGCATGTTCAAAGGTTGATATCTTTTGAACCTGCTGTCATCATGTAACAAGATTTGGCAGGCCTGTTAACTATGTCAAAGAGAACATAAGCCTAGAGTTTTAGGGCTTGATTAAATGTTTATATCAATTTTTAAGGCCAAGCAATAGGCCTCCTGACACAAATTTCATAGCGCTGAGGAAATGGTTTGAATTAAGTTTTTAGTGGCAAATTTGCACTCAAAATGGATTCCAATTAGTTTGAGAAGGTTGGTGGATTAGTTTGCAAGGTCAGTTATTCATAAATGAATTTTTTTTTAGTCAGATCCACTCTTGGGTCCAACTAATTTCATCAAATTAAGGAGGTGTGTGATTTTCTTTTGATGACATTTCTAAGACCGGGGGTTTGTTTGCAAACACGTGTATCTACCTAAAGAAGTTGTTTACCTTAAGTTTCAAGCAGCATTACTCCAATTATATGAGAATAAAATATTGATTCAAGGGTACCATTTTGGACAAAAGGTAAAACAAAAAGGAGTTTTAAAGCCCACCTCTTCAATCATATAAACATTTGAAGTTGCCCCTACTATGGTGGGCATTGCTTATAGAGTTTTAGATCAGATCTAAGTTTTCTAAATGCAAAAAATTGGCATTGCTCTTTGATAAACATTTTAAAGAAGAAACCTTTTTCAAGGATCCTCATACTCCCTGGTCTAGACTAAGTTGAAATCTCTGGATAGATGTCTTTGATGTCTCCTTTTCTTTGGGTATGCTTATTAATACCTCCAGCTCTAACAACTTGAAATGAAGTTGTGAAAATCATTGGAGGAAAACATCATTGAGGAAGCAATTAGCAGGGAGCATCCCATATCAAAAAGAATGTGACAACATGCATTTAAGGTGTAGTCCATGACATCAGCAAAGGGAATTCATATTGCATTCATATCGCATAAATGGGATGAGCTCACAAGTTAAGGAGGAGCTCCAACCAACATGAAAATCAATTCATGTGGGCAGGGGTCTTTACTTCTAAAGTTCTTGCCCACATTTTGGAACACCCACGGCTTCAAAAGTAGAAGTATCCACATTTTTGTAGTAGTATTCAGAGCCCACATGCACAACAGGTTGATGGGAGCCTAGCATCTACTAGAGTAGTCCACGCAATGAGAGGGGGGATGCCACTATCCTTGTTTGGCAGAGCCCCACGAAGGGCAAGAGATCATACGATGGAAGGGTATTTGAAAAAAATGAATCTCTTGATTCTTCTGCATTGAGGACATTTGATCCTCATTAAGATTCATCCCTTTTTCTAAGTCCAATCATCAATTTTGTATGGTGAGCAGTAGGGGATATATTAGATTTTTGCGCATCAATAATGATTTTAATTGCAAGTAGTTGAGGGAAGTTCTGTTTCAAAAACTTCAGTTTGAAGACTTTTCTAGGGAGACAGATGTTAGTTTCAGCTTCCAATTCCAAAAATATCTTCTCTCCTATATATCTTCCCTTTCTACTCTTTCAAAGGGTTCTAGTTTTTAGGTACTTTTCATTTATAGTGTAACTACTTTGTGGTTCTAGTCTGGTTGAAATCTTTTCCCATAACTGTGTTACCAATTTTCTCACTATTCTTCTGTTATGAATAGAAGTAGTGTAATTCTTGTGAGACATTTCATATTACATAGTCATTCTTGGTTTTTTTTTGAGTATTGATATATAGATGAAGCATTGGTTTCAATGAAATTAATGCAAGAGTTTCATTTTCCTTAGTTTCATTTTGATTTTTGTCTCCTTCTTGTGTTATTTGCAATCTTTTGGTGTTTGAGAACAAAGAGCTTGAACTCAATTGCAATCCCTTAAGGTTGTATGTCTGGATAAACTTTCTAGTGGAACAAAGATCCATATAAATGCTTGCTTATACTGATAGGGTTGTAGGTTACTAGGAGGATGTCATAGTAAGTATGAGAGTTTTTATGAAGATAGATATCTACTTGCAAGTCAGGTAGATGGATTAGGTGTCTAAATATATGAGTATATATTAGGATGTCCATCTATGTGTTAAGGTTCAGTTGATGCCCAATGGATAAGGGACTGGTTAGCTTAGAGATTACATGTTGTATGTTGTTGCATACTTGGATGATGCTAAGAGATCAAAACTTAAAATGAACATCAATTTCCCTTTTTATGTATTAAACAACTATAGTTGTTAGTCATGGCTTGTTTTCTATTACTATCTTTGGTTGTGATTAGCTACTGCAATCAGGAAGTTTATCAGCAAATTGAAGAAAAATATTGACCATTTCTGCTATAGGGGATAGTCTTGCATAGAAGCGGATCAAGTTAATAAGATGGTATCCCTTAGCTTTTCCCACCTTCTCTTAGTAGAGCCTAAAGTGAAGTGAGTCCTATTGACTCTATTAATTGGTCTAGAACTAAGATTTAGCCTTGTTGAACATAGGATTTAGCTCATCCTTAGACTTGTCCTTGGTCTTTGTTTCTTGGTATTAGGTTTAAATCTACCTGATATGTTCTTTACCAGAAAGAACTCCAATAGATGCCACCCACAAGATGATGTACTAACATAAATATTTCTTGTTAGAGGATGGAACATATTAGGAGTCAATAATAACATTCAATACATATCAGTCCCTGTTAGGAGAGTCCAACCCATTTAGGAGTTGTGGAAGATAGCTGGACCCATTGCCCAAACAACTTCAAGGGTAAGATCAATGAACCCATTGTCTAAATGATCTTTGTATTATTCCTTGTAGAATAGTAGAAATGAATAGTATTGTTCCTTTTTTTATCCTATCAACCAAACATTTTGGCATTTTGATCTTATAACTAGATCACAAAACTCACATATAATAATCCCTTGATACCTTACTTGCATTCAATAAATACTATGCTCATTTTCACACTTCATACTCAATACAATACTTGATATACTTTTAAAAACAAGGAATACATCTTTCCTTTATACCATATCTTCAAAATAATTCCTTGAGTCAACCTTGAGGCTTTTCCAATTAATTATAATAAGATAATTAATTAATTCACAATTACAATAACACTATCAATTCATAGTCTATATAGCTTTGCACACATGTGACACTAGCACTTGCACATCTACTAGCATCATCATCAAACTATCACTTATCAGTGGTTGATAGCACATCAATAGTTTGTATCACAACCACAAGATACAATGCAAACACTAGAAACCTCTTCTTAGGTACTCTATCTTTGTACTTGCTACACCCTTAATATTGGTGCATATAGGGTTATGAATTGCCAACTTGTGGCTATCTTAATCCTTAATTAAGTCATGTTATCATCATTGTATTATTATTTAGTTAGGTAGGTTAGCCTAGGTGTTATGTAGGGTTGTGTCTATTCAACCTAAGCATAATTAGGTATATATACGAGGTTGTGAGTCTTGTTTCAACATCATATTGTGAAGTGTGTTCTCACTGGAGATATTTGGAGGTTTCCCCCTTGAAGTGGCCTATTAATCTCAATTATTATCAATTATTTATATAATATTTCATATTGTTTCTTCTATTGTTCAAGTTATTCCATTACAAGTTGTATTAGAGCATGACCTTGGCACCATAGAGGCAAGATTTGTTTTGCAACATTGGGCTGATTTTGGGAAGAGCACAACTTTCCAATTTTAGAAAAAAATTCAAATATTTTAAAAGGTATTTTGAAGACCATATTAAAGAATCTATAGTCCAAAATTTAGAGTAATTAGAGAAAATTTGAGAAAATTATTGCAGAATTACTATTTTTACACAATTTATTAAGATCTTCATATCTCTCACATCTTGCTGAATTGGAGTATAACTTGTATTGGATTTTTGAATACATAGTAGAGGAGCCTAAATTTCAAATCTTAGAGAAATTGAAAAAAATAAATAAGCAAGATATTGCAAAATTAGGAAAATTCTCTTTGAAGGTAGAAAATTTGCTAAAAAAAATTTGGGATTTTTTCTGAGTAAGGGTATCTTGGCCATAGTAAGTTACAGTAAAAATAAATAAATAAATCAAAGAATTTACATTTCATTTGTGTGATTTATTTCAAAAATATTTGTTTCCATCATGACGAGGACTTCAATGAGAGGCAAAAAGAATAGAGGATAGTAATTCCAATGAGAAACTTAGTAAGTTCAAGGAAAAGGTGAAGAGGGATAGTGTGACCTATGAGGAGATATATCAGATGTATGAAGCACGTTAAGCACCTATATGAATGAAACAAGGAAGGAGATCTCAAAAAATCAAGGTGAAACCTTCAAGTTGACTAATAATGACACAAATTTTATTAATCATATGGGATCTAGGAATTTTTTTTCAAAGGTGGATATGTGCAAATTTGATTGCAAGGATCCTCTAACATGGATAAATCAAATGGATAATTTTTTTTGAAGTACATTAGATTCAATATGGAAAAAAGGTCACGATGGACTCCTTATATCTAGAACCAAATAAATTCATTTGGTATCATTGGCATTATACTCATGGAAGGAAAAAGGGTCTCATTGTATCATGGTCAATTTTTATAGAAGAACTCCAAGCACAATATAGCAATAGTGTGATAGAAAACTTAATTAGCCAACTTACTAAGCTTCAACAAATAGGATTAGTTAAGGATTATATTTAAAAATTCCAAAATCTATCCTTAAGAGTGGATATAATTATAGAGGAGAACTTGAATGATTTATTATTGGGTGGTCTTAAGGATCACATTCAACATTAGGTATGCATATTTTTTCCCAACATAGTAAATGAGTCTTTTATATTGACATTCAAAGTAGAGGAGAAGTTCTTGATTCCTAGAATGCAAGGGGCTCATGTGACAAGAGAAAAATAATATTCAACACCTTCTCTTCCTCAACCTACTAGGTTGACTTCACAACAAATTGAGGAGAAAAGAGCAAAAGGGTTGTGTTTCAATTGTGATAGCAAATATAGTTGAGGACATAAATGTAGTGAAAAAAATTTATTCTATATTGAAGGTCCAAGTGAGGAAGAAGAGGATATGCCCATATCAAAGGAGGATAGGGAGTCAAGTGAGGAATTACATGATTCTCAACCAATCATTTCTTCTCATGCACATCCAAGTTTCAGTGCACCACAAACTCTCAAGGTAGTGGGTTTCTTAAAGTAGCAGAAATTAATAGTGTTGATTGACTTAGGTAGTACTCATAATTTTATTCAACAAAAATTTGACAACTCTTCTAAATTGTTTTATATATCCAGCCCCAGAGTTTCAGGTTTTAATTGTACATGGGGGCATAGTTAGTTGTTCAGGGAAGTGTCATAGCATCAAATTATCCATGGGAGATTATCAACTTGATACCCCAATGTATGAAATATCCATGGGTGCAGAAGATATTGTTTTGGGAGTACAATGGCTTGATACGTTGAGAATAGTTGAGATGAACTTCCAAGAACTATTAATGTGATTTATATAAAAAGGAAAGGTAGTGGAGCTAAGGGGATTGAAGGAAAAATCCCCACAGATGGTAATCTCTCATCAAATGCAAAAATTTCTTAAGAAAGGTGTAGATGGATTTGTGGCCCAGCTATGTTCATTAGAAGTCTCTCAATCTAATGCTCTTACTCATCTAGATTTACAAGAAATAATTGATTGTCACTCAATGATTCTTGGAGATATTCCTAAAGGAATTCCTCCTAATAAGTATCATGACCATTCCATACAACTAGTTCCAGGGAGCTAGCCACCAAACATTAGGCCTTATAGGTACCCATACATACAAACAAGTGAGATATAATTTTTTTTTGAGGAAATACTAGAGGCAAGAATTATTAGGCATAGCCAAAATGCTTACTCCTCACCTATTGTGATGGTGTGTAAGAAGGATGAAAATTGGCACATGTGTCCAGATTATAGAGTGCTAAACAAGTATACCATTGAAGATAAGTTTCCTATTCTAGTCATCAATGATCTTCTATATGAATTAAATGGAGCTATGTATTTTACAAAGTTAGATCTTAGATTAGGTTTTCACCAAATTTGGATTAAGGAGGAAGATATTTTTAAGACATCATTTCAAACTCATGAGGGTCATTCGGTCTTACCAATGCACCATCTACATTCCAAATTTTGATGAATTCCATTTTTAAGAAGTTCTTGAGAAAGTTTTTGTTAATTTTTTTTGATGATATATTAATTTATGGAAAGACTTAGGAAGAACATTTATAGCATGTAGATCAAGCATTACAATTACTTGAAGATCATCAACTCTATCCTAAGTCATCCAAGTGTGCTTTTGGTCTTAAGGAGGTGGAGTATTTGGGACACATAGTTTCACATGAAGGAGTAAAGGTGGACCCTAATAAAATTAAGGCTATCATGGAATGATCTATTCTAAAAACTATTAAGAAGTTGAGGGGTTTCTTGGTATTGATAGGATACTATAGATGATTTTTGAAGAATTATGGTTGTATAGTAGTGCCCCTTACCACTCTATTGAAGAAGGATTCTTTTCATTGGAATGAATCTACTAATGTATCATTTGAGGAATTAAAGAAGGCTATGTGTACAACTCCAATGCTTGCCACTCTAGATTTCACCAAGGAATTCATTATGGAATTTGATGCTTTTGGAAATGGGATAGGAGCAGTTCTCATGCAAGAAGGTCAACCAATTTCTTTTGAGAGTCATCAATTAAAAGGTAAAAATCAACTCAAACCTATTTATGATAAGGAAATGCTTGCAATCCTTCATGCAGTTAAAAAGTGGTGGCCTTATTTAATGGGTCAACACTCCAGGGTTAAGACAAATCGTGATAGCCTAAAATATTTTTTGGAACAAAGACTATCATTAGAAGAGCAACAAAAATGGGTCACTAAGATGTTGGGATATGACTTTGAAATTGTATACAAGAAATGGAAGGAAAATATTGTGGCCGATGCACTTTCTAGGAAGGATGAAAAGGATGAAGCCTTATCATGTACCCTTTCAATATTACAAGAAAATTTGATGGTAGAAGCCAAAGAAGACTGGAAAAATGATGTTGCAAAAATCAATCTCATCCAACAAGTAAAAAGTGACCCTAGTAGTTTAGATAAGTTTTTTTTAAAGGGGGATATTCTTTGGTATAAAGAGCAATTATATCTCTACAAGAATTCCACTCTTAAACATAAGATTCTCAAAGAACTACATGAGTCCCCAGTTGGTGGTCATTAAGGATTTTTGAAGACATATCATTAGGTCAAGAAAGATTTTTTTGGGAAGGGCTAAAAGGCGATGTTGAAAAATTTGGGGTTGAATGTTTGGTCTGTCAAAGAAATAAGGAGGAAACAATTAAGACACTAGGTCTCTTGTAGCCTTTATCAATTCCTAGCCAACATTGGGAAGAGGTATCTATGGACTTCATTAGAGGGCTTCCCAAATCTAAAATTCATAATTTCATCATGGTAGTAGTTGATCACCTCACTAAATATGTACATTTCATTGCATTATCAAATCCTTTTACAACAAGTATAGTGGCAAAAATTTTCTTGGATAATACCCAAAAGCTGCATGGTACACCTATGGTAATTGTTAGTGATCATGATCTTATCTTTACTAGTCACTTTTGGAAAGATTTATTCTCATGTTTGGGTACTCAATTGACTCATAGTTCTTCATACCATCCTCAATCAAATGGGCAAACTGAGGTTGTTAATAAATGTTTGGAAGGATATCTATATTGTTTCACTTCAAAAAAATGATCTCAATGGGTAGATTGGCTACCTCTTACAGAATGGTGGTGCAATGCTTCTTTTCATAGCTCATCAAAAATGTCTCCATTTTTGGCACTTTATGGATATCATCATCCTTCTATCACATCATCATTAAAGTTGTCACCAAGAGTTCAAGTAGTAGAGGACCACTTGTTTCATCAATAATAGGTAGTTTTAGGGCTCAAGGAAAATTTAGCTATGGCACAAAATTGAATGAAACAACAAGCATACCAACATCATAGTGAAAGAAATTTTGAAGTTGGGGAATGGGTCTTCTTGAGATTGTAGCCTTATAAAAAAAATCAATGAAACAACAAAAAAAATTAGTAATTTGTCTCCAAGATATTATAGACCATACCAAATCATGCAAAATATTGGTAGTGTTCCCTACAAGTTTGAGTTTCCACCAAAAACAAAGATACATCAATTTTTTCATCTTTCTTGTTTGAAGAAGGTAATTGGGTAGAATATTCCTACTCAAATAGTACTAACAAAACTTGATGAAGAAGGAAGAATAATTTTGGAACCAAAGTGCATTCTTCAAACATGCACTAAGAATATAAGGAACAAAACCCTAACTTGGTATCTCATCCAATGGAAGAACTTACTAGTTGAAGAGGCCACATGGGAGGATGAGGAGCTCATTCAAAAGAATCCATAGTTGGTTATCATTGAAGAAAATGCTTCTTTCAAGAGATGGAGCATGCTACACACTTAATATTGGTGTATATAGGGTTATGAATAGTCAACTTGTGGCTATATTAATCCTTAAATAAGTCATGTTATCATTATTATATTATTATTTAGGTAGGTAGGTTGGCCTAGGTGTTATGTAAGGTTGTGTCTATTCAACCTAAGCATAATTAGGTATATATAGGAAGTTGTGAATCTTATTTCAACATCATATTGTGAAGTGTGTTCTCATTGGAGATATTTGGAGGTTGCCCCCTCAAAGTGGTCTATTAATCTTAGTTATTATCAAGTATTCATATAATATTTCATAATATTTCTTCTATTATGCAAGTTATTTCATTACAATATGACTGTCTCTAAATTAGGTACAACTTCTATATGTATTCAACTTACATGTTGTTAATTGAACCTTCACATTAGGACACTATACTAAACATGTCCACGTTCATGCATCACCATACAATTGAAACATTGTCCATATAACTAAAATATATGTCTTCTACTCTATTGATCTTCACAAAATTACTGCTATGTTGACATCAATGTCAAACATTATCATGAATGCAACATGTCAATACTCTCCAATGCTTAGGATATTTCCCCAATGTAGTATCATCAACATTCATGCTAATAATCTTCCCCTTTAGCATTGATGGCAAAATAGATGAAAAACATCTAAGTTCCAAGAATACCAAATAGTACTCTACTTTTGCTACTCCTGTTCCCATCTTTTCAAATCCTCTTCATTAATCAAATTTGAAATCCTCTAGAAAACTACTTTTCTCTTCTTCTTCTTTTGTTTTGACAATAGTTGTTCACACTAAACAACTTGGAATAAATCAAAATTCATTATGCTGCATATCTCCCCTATAGAGATATTCCTTCTTCTTCTTTACATGAATCTTTCTAAATCTCCCTAACAAAGTAGAGATTTCCATGCACTCTTCTCCCCATACATACGTAGGAGATGTTCTTCATGGATATTCTCCCCCATTGACATCAATGACAAAGGCATCATTATTTCAATTAACTTTTCCAAGTCTAAAACTAGCTCAAGTATCCAAAGACACTTTTCAAGACCAAATACCAATAGTCCTTAATGACTCAGCTCATCATAGATACTACCCCATACGGGAAGTATCATTATTCAGTGCAGTCTAATAGTAGTGCATTGTACCACTAGAATAATGCACTATTTGCATCATCTACTCATAAGTAAGTTGGGGCATAATCCCAAGCATACCTCTCAAGTAATTTAATGTATCTTTAGGTAAGGGCTTCATAGAGATATTTGCAATCTAATCTTTAGTACTCACATATTCCAATCCAATCTCTTTTTCTACTACCTTCTCTCTCAAGACATGACAATCAATAGATATATTATTAGTCTTAGAATGTTATACATGATTCTTAGACACACTTACTATACTTGTGTTATCATAGTATATGATAATAGGTTCTACAAAACTCAATCTTGATATCCTTCAACATCTGTTTCATCCACATCACTTGATTACAAATATTTTCTGCTACTTTTGCAAAATACAATCTTGTTTCTTTCTTAGCCAAGAATTTTATCTTCCTCCAAGAAAGAATGCTCCACCACTAGTGCTCTTTCTATCATCCATATTGCTTGTCCAATCCACATCAGTATATGCACATAGAGTGAAATCACTTGATCTATCATACCAAATTCCATAATCAGATGTTCCTTTCAAATATCTGAACATCCTCTTTACTATTGCATAATGATACCCCTTAGGATCAACTTGAAATCTGGCTATAATCCTAGTTTTATTTTCTATATCTAGTTTTTTGTGAGTCAAATATTGTAAACCTCCAATCATGGATCTATATTTCTTCTGCTCAACTATAGGTGTCTCATCTTTGCTAAATAACTTGTGACCAATTATCATAGGTGTACCAATAGGTTTAAAATTTTCTAATCCAAACCTCATCAACAAATCTTTCAAGTACTTAGCTTTTGAAATAAAAATACCATCATTGTTTTGCACAATCTATAATCCTAGAAAAAACTTCATTTCTCCTATCATGCTCATGACAAACTCATTCTTCATTTCTTTAGCAAACTTATCACCTTCTTCATCGTTAACACCAAATATGATGTCATTAAACAATATTACTATTATTAGAAAACCATTCTCAATTTGTTTCAAATATAAGTTTCTATTTGTTGTACCTTTAGCAAACCCAAGTTTTCCCAAATAGCTATCCAATGTTGCATACCAAGTTGTAGGTGCTTGCTTTAGTCCATATAGACCTTTCTTTAGTTTGTATACCATAACTTTGCCTTCTATCAGAGGAAAACCTTTAAGCTACTCAATATATACCTCTTCTTCAATTTTTTCATTTGGAAAAGGTGATTTAGCATCCATTTGATATACTTTGAACTTCTTATTCACTACATAAGCCAAGAATATTCTTATTGCTTTTGTTCTTGCTACAGGGGCATATGTCTCCTCATAGTCTATTCCTTCTTGTTGTGAGTAACCTTTGTATACAAGTCTGGCCTTTTTTCTCACAACTTCACCTTGTTTGTTCATCTGATTTCTACATACCTATTTGGTTCCTATCACATTCTTGTCTTTAGGTCTAGGAATTAACTCCCATGTTTCATTCTTCGCAATCTGATCTAATTATTCCTTCATTTCTTGAATCTAATGACTACCTTTACATGCTTCATCTATGCTTTTAAGTTCAACTTGTTAAATTAAACACATCTCCTCATTAAATCTATTTCTTGTCATCACACATTTGTCTTGACTTCCAATTGGCTTCCCTCGATGGTCTTTCTTTGTTAGATTCCTATTATAGGTAGGAGTTGACATCTCAACTTTTATCTCATCTTTAGGTTTAAACCTTTTCTCTCCTCTTTGCTCAATAATTTCCACATCATTCTATAGATCATTATTAGTCTCAAAGGAAACTTCCACATTCTGTCTACCAATTCTATAATTATCTTCTTCTTCATCTGAATTGTAATCTAACATCTTTTCCTTAGTTCCAAAATTTTCATCAATCTTTACATTTGTGCATTCAACTATTATCTTAGTTCTATGATTAAAACATTTTTATGTCTTTCTTTTCAACTAATAGCCAAGAAACATACCTTCATCACTTCTTGGATCAAACTTACCAATATCACAATCTCTCTTAATATAACACTTACTTCCAAATATTTTGAAATACTTAACTGATGGTGAATGACCAAACCATAGTTCATAAGGTGTCTTCCTCACACTATTTCTAATCTATAAACTATTGTATTGACTACTTGTGTCCAAAATGTCTTGGATACATCATTCTCAAACATTTCTCTTGTTGCCTCTTCTACTAATTTCTTGCTTCTCTCTACAATCCCATTCTGTTAGGGTATCTTAGGTGAAGATAATTGTCTTTTTTTCCCATTCTCTTCACAAAACACAATAAATTCTCTGGAGGTGAATTCTCCTCCTTTATCTGATCTCAAACATTTTACCTTAACACCAAATTCATTCTCACCTCTATTCTTAAATATCTTAAACTTCTTGAAAGCTTCAGACTTCTCTTTAAGAAATGTTACCAACATCATTCTAGTGAAATCATAAAAAATAATCATGAAATAACTTTCACCACAAATTCCTCTCATTCTAGAAGGACCACTCAAATATGTGTGAGAAATCTCCAACTTCTCTATGGTTGTAAACTTCTTGCTAGGAAATGATACCTTCTTCTACTTAGCCAAAATACATTCTTTGTAAACAATATTAGTAGGCTTTATTATCTTAGGGAAATCTCTGACTGCAAATGTTCTATTGAATATCACAATATTATCAAAGTTTATATGACAAAATATCTAATGCCATAACCAACTATTATCCACTTTAGAAATCGAACATGTCATCTCAGTGGGATTCAACTGAAATACATTACCTCTAGACCTAGTTCTAGTTCCAATCATCTTATCATCCTTATCCTTGATAGTGCAAGTCTTTTCTATGAATTGAAATTGATACCCTTTGTCCACTAATCATCCAACACTCAAAAGATTATATTTTAATTCATTAACAGAATAGACATCATAAATATTATTTCTTCCATCTAAAGTAATGGATCCAATCCCTATAATATGATAGGTTACATTGTTACCAACTCTAATAATACCTTTACCAACTCTAACAATACCTCCATTATAGTTTTTAAAATTAACAAACTTATTCATATCACTTGTTATGTGAGGTGAACAACTACTATATATTATCCAATAATATTTCTTTTTAACTTGGGAAACTAGAGCCTTTTCTTCTCTAATTTCTCTATCAAGATCTTCTTCATTGATAGCTACAAATCCTAGCTCATCATCACTTTCACTCTAATCTTTTTCATCAGATTCATCTTCTTTATTAGCATACAAGCAATTCTTAGGTCTCCTAGGATTGAAATTTCACTTATACTTTTTCTCTCTTTTAGGACATTTAGATGCATAGTGACCAAACTCATTACAAGTCCAAAATTTATAAATATTATTATAATCCTTTTCTCTTCTCATGAGAAGTGTTATACCTTCATCAATCTTCATGTCTTCATTAGATATGAAACTAATACTAGCAAAATCTTCATGTGTACTTGAGCTTATAGATAGAATTGGTCAAACATTCAAGGCATTGAATGCTATCTCCACTCTTTTTAGTTCTCCTAATTGTCTAAGATTTAATTCTATTGCTTCCAATCTTCCAAGCAACATTTCCCTGGTAAACTCCTTAGTATAGGGTATAAGTAGTTGAATCATTTGAGCTACTTGCCTAAAAGGTGGTGTCAAAGTTTTCAAGATCTTCCACACAACCTTATCTTATTCCTTCTTTCCACCATATGTCTTGATTCCTACAAAAATATCTGATATCCTACCAATAAAGTTTCTAGTTGATTCATCTTTTATCATGTTAGAATATTGAAATGCACATATCCAATTTTTCAATCTTACTCTTTTTGTATGTGTATCACCTTCAAAAATAGATTCTAATGTTTGCCAAATATTATAAGATGTTTCTAGTGACTTTACCCAACTATATTCATTCTCTAGAAGAGCTCATAATAGAGCTTCTATAGATCTCATGTTGCACATGAACATATCTCTCTCTACTTCACTACATTCTTCAAGTTTCCCTTCTTCAATAATTATCTTTTCCCTTTTTGTCAAGAGCCAATAGCATAGACCCATACATAGCAAATGAGTCTTCATCTTATCCTTCCAACTATCATAGTAGGCCTCATCAATTCTACAACTATCCTTTTTGAAAAGATTTTCCATTGATCTCTCAAAGTTATTAAGATTTTCCTTCAAGGACCTGATGCTCTAATACTAATTGTTAGAATATATAGTCCACCAATATAACTGAGAGGGGGGAGGTGGTGTGAATTATTTATCCAACTAATATTACAATCATCAACCTTATTAAACTTTAACCATATGATCACTATAATCAAAAGACACAAAAAGATACTAATGCACAATAACACCATATATGTTAATTAGAGAAACCCTTGATCAAAGGGAAAACTTCAATGGGGATGGTATGCACAAGATGATGTACTAATATAAATATTCCCTGTTAGAGGATGGACCTTGTTAGGAGTCAATAACAACATTCAGTACATATCTCTCCCCATTAGGAGACTTTGAATCCCTATTAGGATATTCCAAACCTGTTAGGAGTTGTGCCAACCTTATTAGGAGTTGTGGAAGACAACTTGAACCACTACCCAAATAGATTCAAGGGAAGATCAATGAACCTAATATACAAATGATCTCTATATTATTCCTTGTAGAATAATATAAATGAATAATACCACTCCTTCCTCTTTCTATCCATTTAACTAGACTTTTTCTCCTTTTGATCTTGTAATTAGATGACAAAACTCACATCCAAATAATCCCTCGGATCCCTTACTCACATTCAGCAAACACTCTACTAGTTTTTGCACTTTGCATTCAATACAATGCTTTATACACTTTTACAAATGAAAAAAAAATATTTCCTTTATACCATATCTTAAAAATAATTCCTTGAGTTTCCCTTGAGGCTTTCCCAATTAATTATAATAAGATAATTATTTAATTTACAATTACAATTGCACTATTGGCTTATAGCCTATATAACTTCTCACATATTTAATAGTAGGGCTTGTGCATCTGTTTACATCATCATCAAACTATCATCCATCATTGGCTAATCATGCATTAATAGATTATATCACTACCAAAAGATATAATGTGAATGTTAGAGACCACATCTTAGGTACTCTGTCTCTATACTACTTTCTATAAATTAGGTACAACTTTCATACCTATTTGACCTACATGTTGTACATTGAACCTTCACATTAGGACACTATACTAAACATGCCCATGAACATGGATCACTAGAAAATCAAAACTTTGTCCGTACAACTAACATATATTTTATTGTTGATCTTAGATTAGTTTTGACAATTGAGTGTCAACACACTTAAGATATTTACTAAGTTCATGCCAAGCCAATAACACATGCCAAGTATAATATGTATATATGTTGAGTTATAATGAGTGTTGAGTCACTCATGTGCCAAGTAGTTCAAGTGTCGAGTGAATAGTTGATACAGAGCAAGTTCAAGTGTCGAGCACGAAAAAATTATAGTAAGTATTGAGCATCAATATTATCAAGTGTTGAGTAACATAAAATGGACCTAGTTGTTTGTGATGGCACAAACAACTATTTAAACCATTTTTTGAGTTGACTTATGGATAGATCTCAAAGCTTGGAAGATAAGAGCAAATCTATTTGGATTTCCTATGTGATCAACATGCAACTAATTAGAAAAATGGAAGGAATTGAGCAAGAAAAATGGATGAATCTCAATCGTAGATTCATACCTAACCCTAAGCCACCAAAAGTCTTTCTAAAGGGAGATGAAGCCCCATAATTTAGTGATTGAATGAGATGTATGCAAGTGAAGAATAGGAGAAAAAGGGCTGAATTGACTAGAAGGTATTCAAAGTGACTTAGAAGAAGGAAAAAATTGTGGAATCAATTTACAAAATAGAGGATCAAGGATACAACAATTTCATATCAGATTAGAAAGGATCAATATAGATTGAATTGAAATTTGAAATCAGCAATACCATATTGTTAGTAGTCAAATCAAACATTCTACTATACTTTGTAACAATTGTATCAGTAGGATGAAATCCTTTGTACTAAGGTTGATTTAATAGTCATTGTAAAATCCTGTAATAGGGTGACATTCCAAGTGAGTGTTCTAAATTCCTTTAGCTAGGCACACTTTTAACAAGGTGTTAATATCCTTTAACAGTGTGGGATCGAACAATTCTTTGTAATCCTTTAATATGATAGGCCTTTCATAGGGAAAATCATGAGAATGGTCAAACTATGTAACCTTAATAGATGAACTTTATTGCTATAGTAGTGAAAAATTGTGGGTGTCATCCCCATCCCAGTTTCACCTTCTCATTGGAGGGTTTTTGGGTAATCATATCTAGTGTCAAGTGTTTATGTGAATGAATTTACTTATTATTTCAATAGGTTAATGCATGCATTGTTTTAAAATTAAAAGTTTTATTGGTTAAAGATTAGTACTTTTGATTCACCCCCCCTGCTCAGAAGTATACATTTCCCATTTGTATTTCTAACAATTAGTATCAAAGCTGAGTTCTCATCAAGAGAAGCCTTACAGTTTGGAGAAAAGATCTTGAGATGGAGGTTTACAAGTTGGGAAAGACCATTGAGAATCATGAGATTGAGATACATCTCTTACTACAACATCTGAATAAAGCTAGAGATACCTTGAGAAGTTTGCTAAAGAGAAGGAAAGAGATTGCTATGGTAGAAAATGATACTCAATACAAAGAGATTGACACCACAAAGTTATTTTTAGATGGTAAGTCCTATGAATTTGATATAGTAATTGAAGATCTCATGGACAAGAATAGCACACAAGCTAAGGAGATCAGAAATCTCAAGTTGGGACAAGAATCACAAGCTATATTGCTATGTGAGGTGACTGAGAAAAAGAAGAAAGCTATAGAAGAAAAGGTCATGATTGAAGAAGAGAAAAGAATTTTGGTAAATAGATTGGAAGAGAATTCAATTAAGCAATCTAGGATCTCAAACATGCAATTGGACACCCTAAGCCAAATGATGAATGCCCATCATGAGTTGAATGTCAAGGATATTGAGATAACTACATTGAAGTTGCAGAATGGACAGTTGTAGAATAACCTGGAAAGAGAATATGAATTTTTTGAAAGTTTCAACAAGAAAAATGAAGCCATCAAGAACTTTGAACAACTACTAAAATCCCCTAGATCTAGTAAAGACACATTAGGATTGGGCTACATAAGCACTGAAGAAGGAGAATCATCCAAAGCTACTAAGAAAAGAAATAATAAAGGTAAGAATTGTAAACCTACTTGTCATCACTATGGAAAGAAAAGACATACAATTAATGTTTATAGGAACAAGAATGCTAGTCAAAATGCTAAGCCTAAGAACATGAGTCATTGTCACAAAAAGTGCAGAAAATAGGGTCATTAGGCATATGAATGCAGAACCAAAACCATGCATGCACCAAAATTTGAGGGACCCTACTACAATTGTAAGAAGTTTGGACATAGAGCCTTTGAATGTAGATCCAAGTCCACATGGTCATCAAACAAGTCAAAAAAGGGAAGAAGGTATGAAAATTTCTATAACTAGGATTTCAATACAAGGCATAGTTATCATTATTGTCAAGATTATGGACACATCCATTAGAATTTCATAAGAACACACTTTAGTGGTAGCTACAATAGATGGTTGAGTCAAACTACGTCCTTTAGCTATTTAAAGACTAGTCATATGAGCAAGCATTTCCCAAAAAGAATAAAGGTACCCAACTCAAAGTTCAAAAAAGGAAAAGGAAAGGTAGATGTTGAGCACATCAAAGGAGAGATGAACAAAACATTAAGGAAGAAAGATGGAAGCAACACATCAAATGAAGGGATCACTTCACCTGATAGGTCAAGTGATCACATCTCATCAAACTAAGCAAAAGGAGGTATGTGGAACTAATATTTAAATGGTTCATCATACATTAGTTCCAAGATAAGTTAGTGTTAAAAAGGATAAATTGGCATGAATAAAGACGCAAGTCAACAAGGGAAAACCAAGATTAAATCTTTAAGTTTTCATCTTATTATCGAGTGTGAAATGTCCTCTTCAATTATCGAGTAAATTCTAGTTTGTGCTGAGCTGTAAGCCTAAGCCAGTTGAAGTCGAGTTAGTAGTAGCTACCGAGTGAAGAAAATTTATATTGGTGTTGAGTAAGGGTAATTCTTATAGTTTCCAACTGATGGTAAAACCAATGAATGTTGAGTGAAATAGAAATTGCATTAGAGCCAAGTTTATAGCTGTACATGCACTATGTGATAAATGCTATATTATGAAAGGGTATAAGGCCAAATTTCATACATTTTTTATAATTTCAAACATAGTACAAAAAATTTTCACAAATCATTTTTTATAAGGGTAAAGAGTGAGTAGAGTGAAGAAGTGATTTTCAAGCAAGAACAAATAATTTTCACAAATCAAAGTGAAGATTGAGCGTTAGATCATCGATTTTAAAGTATTCTACACCTGTCAAGCTATGTAGTTTACATATTTGTTGAACCCTAGTTTGAAAAATGGCCTCAAGTTCTAATAATCAGAAGGACAAGGAACCATTTGAAGTTCAATTAGTTAGCAACAAAGTGAAACAACCAAATTTCAGAGCCATACCAGAAGTTGCATACAAGAATGATCTAGCAGGTGCATTATCAGTTATTCCACTCAAGATTGTAATAGTACAAGATGTGAGGAAATTTTATAACTAAAAAGTTGGAGGAATTGGAAACATGGAAATATGTCAAGCATATGAAAAATTATGTGAAAATGTAGTGTTAAAGGAAGAGTTCAAAATTGTAGAGAGGAAGGGCTTAACCCACGCCCTAGATTTTCAAACTATCTTCAAAATTGAGTGGATCAAGATTGTTCTAAGCAGAATACATGATGGATGTATATGGTTGGAAGGTGGATCCATCAAAATTTCAAAGAGAATTGTACATAGAGTTACTAGTTAGGCAACCCTAGATCAGCCTAAGACTTTGAGAAGCAACTATAAAGAGGTGATAAAGTGAAATATAGGAGCAAAGTGGAACAAGAGAGGAATGACCATTGACACTATTGAAGATCCAATTCTTGAATTTATAGTGAGGGTAATAGCAGTTGATGCAGGCTACAAGATAGTCAAGAGAGATCATACTTATGATCTTGTAGAATTATAGTTGCAACAAATAATGGAGAACTTAGGAGCAATAAGGAAGTCTAAAAGTGGTCAATGTAAGTTTGGTTCCATATTGATATGTATATTTTTCTATGTTCAAAATCAATTCCCATCTTTTGGTAGAGTAGGATGGAAGAACAATAGGTCTATTGCAATGCAAATAAATGAGTATATTGAGCAAATGGGAGACAATTTTGAGTTATTGATGACTAGTTACTTTGAAGATTTCAAGCAGTCAATGAAATAAAGGCTTAGAATTCCTATTTCCCTAGTGTAGAAATACACAATGATATTTTATTTCTTGTAGATATTGACTACATCTTCATCCAGGCTGTAGTGCCTAGAGTTAGATGGCTAAGGCCTTTGGGATATGAAATAAACATTGATGAATCATCAACTACCATCAGTGCACTTCTTGCAAAAGAAGTTTGTTGGTGTAAATATGTATTTTCTATTTACACTTAATTTTACTTAGATTAATGCATTATTTTATTATTTACACAAATCTATTTTAGCACATGGTATCTACAACACTAATTTGCATGTCACACCTTTGTAAGCTTATCCTCTCATCTCCGCACTTACTTTTGTGCTTAATGGAGGATAACCCATATCTGGTGGACATGTGCTTGGTTGTATGACATATCATGTAGATGATTATGAGTCATTCTAGATGTATCTCAGAAGCATTTATATACAGGCACTCCTGGTGTACTTTAAAATGGCATATTGAATATATCATCATTCTGATCATACTCTCTCTTTCTGGTCTACAGTTGTGCTTGTGTTTGAGTTCTTAGTTCTTGGGTGAATTTTTCCCTTAGGAAAATTATTACATGGTATCAGAGCTTGGATATTTTCTCATCACATAGTTGTTTGAGACCACTATTGCTTCAGCACCTCAGCCCAAATCTAGGGTACTGTAAAAATTGGGAGTGTCTAGAGCTAGATCTAACCTTGCCATTGCATCTAGAATGCTAAATTAGTGAAGATTTATTATAAAATCGATTACCTTGGCCCAAAATCAACCATGAGGCAATTTTTTTTTGCAAATTGAAAACCAAAGGCCCAAATTTGTAGTTCAGGTATGGTCATTTTTTTGTAGAACTAGGCAGTGACACCCTAGCTCTACCATTTGGAAGGTTTATTTTATTAGTCATAGGTATTAAGTGGGCTTCATCACATTTTTAATGGGTTTGCACTACATATCTGGTGACTACCCAAAAATCTTGCAACACATTAACCGGACCATGCACCTCACCAACTTTCTGGCCCACACACAATATTCATAGCGAGTAGGCTCTGGACCAACCTAATCTCCACCAACCCTGACAGGCTCTTTGTTATGGTTATCATGGGGGTTTCCTTTTAAAAAGGTTGAAGCTTGCATCTACCATTGATGTGGCATTTAATTTCCCCACCACCATTAGTTTAACAATTTTCACAGTGGCCTTTATTGTTTTCTAGGCTCTGGCCCTGCACAATCTCTGGTCACCACATTTTTGAAACACTCTCTAGTCAAGGCATATTCCATCTTAGATTCTAGTTTCCACCTTTGGAGATTTTGATCACCCCAACTATTTAATAGTTACTTTTTTGACATTGAAAAAATTGTCTTTTGGCATCAGTATACAACAATCAACCTGTTGTCACAAATTTTTTGGCATCGACTAATTCAAACTTTGGCGAGGATTGAAGTTTTCTCACCTCATCACCTCCCTGCCCATGTATAGATTACAACCACTACCTAAGGCATATTTTGTGACCATGGACAATTGATTCCAATGTCAACTACAAATTAAATTCTGCTCAACCTTCTTTTTTCGATGCCCATTCACGTCTTGTGACTGCATATAGTCAAGCCTAGTCAACTAAGACATGTCACATTTACTATACTTTTCTATACGAGTGATTTCACCTCTTGCCACATGTCTACTCACATAAGCTACTAACTATACCTCCATATTAGTAATCTATACATGTCTATTGTACAAACATCCACTTCACTTGACACGTCAATAGGGGGCTCTTTTTTTACTGACGTCAACCAGTCACTAGGTTAAATTTGATGGCCATTTGATCATCAAACCTAGTAATTTTATAACTGTAGTGATGGTTGTTTGACCATCAAATTTAAGTTCGTAATTTTTGCTCTAGACCCCTCTCTAGATTATTTTTCAAATTGCCAGCCTGACTTTGCAAGCCCATAAATCAGACATCTAGACTCCGATTCAAGTTTAATTTATTTTGAAATTGGGTAGAATTTCCTAAATTTTTTGGTGGTGGTGTTATTTTCTAGTTTTGGTGTATAGATTTTTCAAAAATTGCATTTTTTGGTGATTGTACTTGCATATTCTTATGTTTTGTAACTTCAAATGCTCCGTATGGGCACATTTGGTCACTTTTTTAGGTTCTATTTTTTTGAAAGTGTGTATTTTTTTGTCTACTTTCTAGATCTAAAGTTAGATTCTAGGGTTATGTGGACCAAAATCTCACTTTTAGAATTAGGCCTTTTTCGACATTATAAAGCTTTGACTCTTTTTCAGAATTGTTTTAAATCTGAGCTACAGTGCTTAGTGAAAAATTTCAGCCTCATAAGGTAGTTATAAAAGAAAAATAAAAAATTCCACTTTGTTCATTTTGACAAGTGGCCCATTGTACACACACTACTTATAAAGTACCAAAAGCATCTTTTTTGGGTTGGTCTTTTGATTGAGTAAAAAGTGGGGGTGTACTATGTTTTTTGTGTCTCTCTATTATGTTCTTTTCAATTTCTACATCATGGGTTTCAAATGTCCTCCTCTAACTTCATACAACTATTCTACATGGAAAGATATTGCATGGAGTAGATTAATGGAAAAAGGATATAGTCTTTATGTGGATGGTCAAATTCCTAAACTTACTGATGCTAAAGAACTCATTGAATGGCAAAGACAAGACCAATAGGCTTTAGGAGTTATTAGGAGTTGTGTACATGGGGATCTTCTCTTTCACATTACCAATTGTTTAGAATCCAAAGAAGCTTGGGATAAGCTTGAATCATTGTATGGTAAGGTGGATGAAGAAAAGGGATATTAGATTGAAGATGATCTACTTCTCTTGGATCCAAAGAAATTTGACACAATTCGGTATTATATCATCAAAGCCAATGAGTATAGGCCACTTCTTAAAGATTGTGGAAATCCCATGAAGGATGACAAAGTTGATTCATCACATCTTGAAGAGGCTACCTTCTGAGTATGTTTCATTTGTTTCAAGTTTTAACACTCACAAGTTGACCATGGGATTTTCTTATTAGAAGCCTTCATTTGATGCATTCACAAAAATGTTGATTGTTGAACAATCTTAGTTGATGGATTTAGGACTTCTCAAGTCATCAAAGACCAAAGCCTTGGTGGCTAATGATGAGCACCAATTAAGTCAAGGGAGGAAAAGCAACAAGAAGAAGAAGCAGTGGAAGAAGAAATCACAATTTGAGACACAACAATCCTCCTCTCAGCAAGGTAGTTCTTCTTCCAACAAGAAGGGAAGTAATGAAAAGAAGGAAAAACTCTTACGCATATTGCAAAAATCCAAATCATGATAAGCATCGTTGCAAAAAAATGAATCAATGAGTTAGAAAATTTGCTCAAGAAGAATAAGATTCAAGTACCAGGTACTTCCAAGGATTCAACTCCAGCCTCTTCGAAGGGTAAAGGTCAAGCACTTATGGAAAACACAAGTTCTTCTTTGGAATGGATACTTAACTCAGGTGCCTCTTACCACATGGGTTCTTCAAAGGAAAACTTTTCTTTATTGAAGCAATCAAAGGTACCACACATCTTCATGGGAGATGATATACAAATGGAAGTTCAAGGGAAAAGACATGTGGAAATGGAAAATGGCGAATTCAAAGATGTTCTCTATGTTACAAACCTTAGCTCTTATCTCCTATAAATTTTCCAAATCACTCACCTTGGAGATGGTCATAAAGTTGAGTTACTTCTAGATTTAGTGATGGTGCAAAGTCTAAAAGATGATTCATTGGTTGTAGTGGGGAAAGTCAATGATGACAAGAGGCTATACTCCTCCCACTTTGTGCCTAAACCTCCTTCTCAATCCTTGTTGACTCACTCTGATTCACATATCAACCTATGCCATGAGTGGTTTGGTCACCTTGACTTTCTCTCTCTTCTACAACTCTGCTCAAAACATATGGTCAAAGGTCTACCTAACATCAACTTTTCTAAGGGAGAGTGTTCATCTTGTTCAGTGGATATGAATCTTAAGGAGAAGTATGACGAAGGGAAGTCTTCTAGAGCTCCAATTGTTCTTCAATTAGTTCACATGGTTTTAGTAGAACCCTTTGCAATAAATTTAGTTAGCCAAGGCTGCTACATCCACACATTTGTTGATGACTTTTCAAGATTCACTTGGGTCTACTTCCTTCATCACAAGAATGAAGTAGTTCATAAGATTCAAGACTTTAAGACTCATGTTCAACACAAATCAAGGAAAGCCATCAAGGTACTAAGGGTGGACAATGAGAACAAATATGTAGACAAAATACTTAGAAACATTGGCAAACTTAAGAGAATTGATCTTTAGATCCCACTAGCACTCAATCTACATAAGATAGATGTTGTATTTATGAGGATTAGGACTCTCAAAACCATGGCAAGTTGCATGATAAAAGCCAAGTCTCTTGATCCAACACTTGAAGTTGAAGCCATTAATAGTGCTACTCACATAATTAAGAGGTCTCCTCATAATGCCTTAGATGGAAAGACTCCTTTTGAGGTATGGTGTAGTAGAAAACTAGTTGTGAGTCTTTTTAGAGTCTTTGATTGTCTAGCATGGGCAAACCTATCTTCCAGGAATTGCAAGGCACCAACACCTAGGCCTTGTACCTTCATCAGTTATGAAGAGAATGTGAAGGCTTACAGACTTATGGATCTAGAGACTCACAAGATTTTTGTGGAGAAGGATGTTCACTTTGAGGAAAGTTCACCCAACTTATCCTCTAAACCTCTCTGCACATCATACATAGTGGAAATAGATAGTGACACTAGCGATAGTGCTTCAACAGTTTTAGACACGTGGGGTTCTTTTGATAGTTGCAGTGAGAGGTCACATCATCAGTTTAGTCCACATGCTTGTATTGCAAAATTAAAAGCTCTAGCACAACATGGTACATCTCATCTTCCAGCTCCAAGTTTAGTTGACTTGGGAGACAGACTTGAGGACTTACATTTTCTCATTGATGAAGGTGATCCTTCTACAGTTGTTACGAGGGCTCACTTTGACCATCATGTCCATTCTCTACATGATCAATATTCATAGGTTGGCATGATTATGTATCCTTATGAACAAAAATTGATAGAGGTCTCTTTTTCAATTAAGGAGAAAGATGGTTCATTGGAACACGTTCAACAGACACCCTTACTAGATCTACATTCATTCTTTTCAGCATAGTTGGAAGGGGGGAGCATCAACATCAGTACAAGGATACTTGAGTAGATTTTAGGACCATCATATATCTTCAAGATTGTACCTTTGGCATTATTTCTTCCTAAGGGAGGAACACCATTCTACATTCTTGGACCAATTTCTTCATTTGTTGGGGGGGGGGGACTACCTTGTCTCTCTTCCTCTTCTTTCTTATAGGGGGAATTTTTCCTCTTATGAGGTCAAGTCTTCTCATTCTTCACTTTGTATATACTAGATGTATGTTGTAATTGGGGGGTCTTGATTACTCCATCCATCCATGCATCCCTTTTTATCTCTCTTTTTGGGGGAGTGTTTTTCCCATGAGGTTTTCAGTCTTTTCCCACTTTATGAGAGATTGAATTTCATTATGTACATGGGTACCTAACATGGCCTAGCAGCCAAGACCCATTATGCATCTTCATCCTAATTTTCATAAGCTTAAGGGCATTCCCTATTGGAAATGATTGAAGAGATCATACATAAAAAGTAATGGAACTAGTAAAGAATATTCTCAATCATTGTTTTGTCATTGATGTCAAACTTGGTACTTGTAGGAATGACGATTTCTTTAGTGATCCAAATACTATCAATTGGTTGATTGACAAGGAGGCAATCAATAAGATGTAACTAGAACACCTAGAGAAAGGTTGAAGTTATGATGTTGCAATGAAGTACAAAGATCAGCCAAGCCATTGATGAAATAGTGTATTGATGACATACTCTAAGACATAGAGAATGGACACACTAAAACACATCAAAGATGTAAGGTTTTAGCTAAGTCATTTGTAAAGCTTAACTAAGTTTATTAGAGAGAGAGCCGAGCAAGCTAGTTAGTGACAAATAGATTCCTAGTTGAAGCCAAGAAAGTTCAACTTTAGTGTGTGCTGAGTAAAGAAATAAGTGCCAAGTAAAGAAACAAGTGCTGAGTCAAGAAAGTGCCAAATGAAGATTAGATGCCAAGTAGGATTCAAGTACCGAGTAACACAGAAAGTGCCAAGTGAAGATCAGATGCCGAGCAAGATTCAAGTGCTGAGTAACACAGAAGGTGCTAAGCATCAGTAAACCAATACTGTTGAGTTGCTACATTATTTCAAAGATCGAAGATTTTCTAGATCTGAGATGACAAGGTTGTTAACTAGAATTCTGTGAATCAAATAGAAGATAAGAGTAATGAGCTGGTGGCATAGAACACCATGTAAAACTTTTTGAAGAATACAACTAGACTTTAGATGAAGTCTCTAGATAAGAGCAAGATATGGGGCGGATAAATTGTATCCTACCTAATCTATTTGAAACCCTAAATTTGGAAAGGGAGAACTGACTGGGTAAGGTAATCTAGATTTCTATTTAAGGAGTCATAAGGCTACGAAGAAAAATAGGAGGAGGTCAAGCATGAAAGCATAAAGTGCTGAAAGAGGTGGTAAGGAGTAAGAGAGCATAGTTACTCTACTTCAATAGATGACCACATATATGGTTGTATTGGTATGATGAGTAAGAAGACTCAAGGAGATGAAGTTTGAGATGACAAGCTGTCAGAGCTGAAGTGATTAAAAGCCAAGAAAAGGATTGAACTAAAGTGTGATCTAAAATTTGCAAGATATGTTGTAAGTTGTATTAGATCAAAAAGCTATTATTGTTACTGTCTAGCAACTGTAATAGTTAGTTTAAATCCTATGGAATTAGGTTGGTTTAATAGCCATGTTGTAAATCATTTAACAAGGTGATATTCCAAGAGAATGTTCTAAAGTCCTTTGACCAGGGCCATTCCTAACAGTATGGTGAAATCCTATAACAAGGTCACATATAACAGTGTGTTGTAAGCCTTTAACAGGACATGCTTTTTATAGGGCATCACTTTAGAAGAGTGAGAATTAAGTAGCATGTTACTAGTGGTTTTTCTCAAATTGCGTTTCCACATAAATCATTATGTCATGTGTTGATCTTGCATGTTTTATCCCTACATGTTGATTTGTTGTAACTTGCTAAGATGATTGATTTAAGCTTGGATGGATGAAAATTTTATGTGCTCACTATAATAAGAGAAAAAGTATTTATAGGGCATTTAGACCTTGGATAACTGATTCACCCCCCCCCGCCCCTCTCAGTTATTCTAAAGAATGCTAACAATTGGTATCAGAGCTCTGCTACTGACTTAGTTTGAAAGGGCTAAAAGTAGAAAAGATCAAAATGCCTAAGAGAGAAGTTCCCAAGCTTAACAAAGACAACTTTGTTGCATGGAAAAGTTTGATAAAGCTACATCTTGGATCCATAGGAGATTACACCCAAAATTCAATTGTTACTAAACATGTTGATCCAACTGGTACTCTTATTGCAAAAGATTTGAAAAACAAATAGGAACACAATCAAACAGTGCTAGAGATTGCTTCAACACTAAACTATGTTGAATTTGATGATATCAAAGGATCTGAAACTGTATTCAAAATGTGGAAAGCCCTATGAGACATCTAAGGAGGAGATTAGAATGTCCAAAGAGCAAAAATAGAAAGCCTCAGAGGAAAGTTTAATGATATGAAAATGGAGGAAAGTGAGAATGCTACTCAGTATGGCACTAGAATAAAGGAAGTGGTAAGTGCAATAAGATGTTTGAGTGGTCAATTGGATGAAGATACTATTAATAGTAAGTTCTTAAGAACCTTTCTCTCTATTTATGCTATTAGAGTATCAGCAATAAAAGAACTAAGATGTTTACCAGGAGACAATCTAAGCTTTGAAGGTATAGTGGGTAGACTCACTGCATTTGAGTTATCTAACTTTGACAACTGCAGACCTGAGAATGTTGAATCTACTTTCAAGGCCAAGCTATCACTAAAAGATGTTGAACAGGTGAAATCAAAGAAAGGAAGAAAAATGAAACATGTATCCAGTGATAGTAGCACTGATGAGGAAGATGTGGAACAATTGGAAGCATTACTAGCTAGAAGATTTCATAGAGGCAAAGGAAAATTCAAAGGTAAGATGATTATCATTTGTTTCAATTGCAATGATGTAGGGCATATTGCTGCTAGATGTACACAGAAAAAGGATTACAAGCAAGGAAACAAGTACAAATATAGAAGAGAAGATGATAAGAGAGATTACAAAAACAAAGGCAAGAAGTGTTATATTGTTGTAGAGAACTCTGATGATAATGATGAAGAAGTTGTTTATGTACCCATGAAGGAATAATCTAATGAAGAAGAACTTACATCACTGGTAACCTGTATGAACAAGAATGATAGATGGATCATAGAAAATGGATGCTCACATCACATGATAGGAGACAAAAGTAAGTTTGTTAACTTTACATAGTATGATGAAAATAGTGTTAGATTTGGTAATGATGCTCCATGTCAAATAAAAGAAAAAGGCTCCATTAAGCTTATAGAGAAAATTTTATGTGATAATGCATAGTATGTTGAAGGATTAAACTACAATTTGCTGAGTGTCTCATAGTTAGGCAATGTATGATGCAAAGTAGAATTTGGAAACAAAACTGCAAAAATCTATGATACTGATGGTAAACTGATAGGAAAAGGAGATCAAACAAGAAGTAATCTATTTTACCTTGATATGGATAATGTTTCTTGTTTTGTTGCAAAATTTAATGATGAATGGTTATGGCATAGAAGACTATGTCATGTCAACTTTGATAATCTAGTTAATATTAGTAAAATGAAGAAAGTCAGATGTTTACCTAAATTGAAGAAGCCTGACAATATTATGTGCAAACAATGTTAGCTAGGAAAGATGACAAAGTCAAGTTTCAAAAGTAAAAACTATACATCTAAAGAAGTACTTGAGTTAGTCCATATTGACTTATGTGGTCCAATGGAAGTACAAAGCTACAAAGGAGATATATATATATAATGTTGTTTGTTGATGACTACTCCAGGATGATGACTGTTATGTTTTTTAAAAAAAAAATTGATGCTTTTCAAATGTTTAAGTGGTATGTGGCTAGAGTTGAAAAGGAAATAGGAAAGAGTTTGAAATTCCTGAGATTAGATAGAGGTGGTGAATTCACATCAAATAAATTTGAGATATTTTGTAATGACAAAGGAATCAAGAGACAAACGTCAGCTCCTAGAACTCCCCCATAGAATGGAATTACTGAAAGAAGAAATAGATCTGTGATTGACTATGCCAGAACATTAATGATGAAAAAGACTATTTCTTTAAAATACTAGAGAGAAGTTGTAAGTGTAGTTGTTCATACACTGAACCAAGTACAAGTCAAGAAAGGTACAAATACAACACCTTTTGAATTATGGTATGGTCACTCACCCAATGTAAAACATTTCAAAGTATTTGGTTGCAAATGCTTCATCCTTAAATATTGTAGAAATAGAAAATTTGATCCAAAAAGTGATGAAGGCATATTCCTTGGTTACTCCACTAGAAGTAAAGCATATAAGTATTTGAATACTAACACTAATAAAATTGTCAAAAGTGAAAATGTAAAATTTGATGAGCATACAAAAGTTCAAGTTGAAGAACCAAAAAGAATGAATGAATACAGAACCTTTGTGTATTCTTATGAAGGAATTCTTGTTGACGAGGATGCTATCAATCAAATTGGGATTCAATAACAAATTTTAGTTTCAGCTGAATCACAACTAGTGAATACTGAGTTACATTCAAAAGTCGAGTTACAGAATGAAGAAAATGCACAATCTAATCCTAAAGTTAGTACACATGAAAGAGATGAAGAACAACTTGACAACTTAGTGCATAGTGACCCTAAATCTGAAAGATCAAACATGAAAATAAGGACAGAACCAAGATTGTCCAAATATGTAAAAAGACATCACCCTGCTGAACAGATAATTGGTGACAAAGATGCAAGACCAATGAAAAGGAATAGACTAAGACATGAATCATGTCTAATCAAAAAATTTGAACCTAATATAGTATATGATGCATTACAAGATGATGACTGGTATAAAGCTATGGACGAAGGGATTGATCAAATAAAGAAGAACAAAACTTGGAGTTTGGTTCCCAGACTAGTTGACAAGAATGTGATTGGCACCAAGTGGGTATTCAAAAAGAAGCTATATGAGAATGGTGAGATTACTAAAAACAAAGCTAGGCTAGTATGCAAGGGTTATGCTAAAGAAGAAGGATTGGACTATGGGGAAACATTTGCTCCTATTGCTAGAATGGGAGTAAGAACTTTACTTGCATATGCTGCATATAAAGATTTTAAAGTCTATCATATGGATGTAAAGTCTGATTTTTTAAATGGTATATTGGAAGAGGAAGTCTATATTGAACAACCAGAGGGATTTGTTGATGAGAACAACAGGGATATGGTTTGTAAATTACATAAAGCACTCTATGGTCTGAAACAAGCACCCAGAGCATGGTACGAGAGACTTCACAAATATCTAGTGCAAATAGGATTTGAAAGAACTGATGATAACAGCAACATGTACATCAAATCAGCAGAAGGTAAGGATATTATTGTATCTAAAATCTTTGTGGATGACATAGTTTTTGGAGGAAAAGAAGTTCTTTGCAAAGGCTTTGCTGACAAAATGAAACATGAGTTTGAGATGTCTATGTTTGGAGAGATCAAATTTTTTGTTGGATTGCAAGTACATCAACTAAAGATTGTTATATTTGTGACATAATTAAAGTACATCAAAGGGATACTTAAAACATTTGGATTGGAGGAATCCAAACCAGTCAGCACGCCAATGGCAATAGGAAATAATATATCCAAAAATGATGAATCAGCTGAAGTCAATCAAACAATGTACAGATCCATGATTGAAAAACTACAATATGTTGTACATAGTAGACTAGACATAGCATTAGTACTTGGAATAGTGGCTAGATTCTCTGCTAATCCCAAAGAAAATCATCTCATAGTAGTAAAAAGAATAATGAGGTATCTTAAATGAATTGATAACTTTGGTTTATATTACAAAAAGAATGAGAAGTTTGAGCTCAATGCATATACAGATGCAGATTGACGAGGCAACATTGATGAAAAAAAAAAAGCACAAGTGGAGGTGTATTATTTTTAGGTAAAAGGATAATTACTTGGACTAGCAAGAAACAAACATGGACATCCCAGTCCACTGCAGAATCAAAATTTGTGGCAATAGCAGTCAATTGCACAAACATTGTGTGGCTCACACATCTATTGAAAGGAATGAAAGAAGAGGTAACCAAACCTGTGATATTGTATTGTGATAATACAAGTGTTATAAACATATCCAAGAATCCAGTAATGCATGCAAAAAACAAGCATATTGCAATCAAGTATCACTATGTCAGAGAATTGGTAGAAGACAAACAAGTGAAATTGGAGTACATTCATACAAAGGAACAAACTGTAGATATCTTCACCAAACCATTGCCCAAGGATGCTTATGAATATCTTAGAGGCAAGTTGGGGGTAATGCCCCTAACTCAAGTAGTGTAAAGCAACAAGGAAGCTGCCCTGCATCAACAGGAACAAATCATTGAAATATCAGAAGAATGATGTAGAGGATGACAGCAAGAGCAGAAACTCCAAATCAGTCAAAAACATGGTGATAGAGGGAGAAGACATCAGAGCCAAAACTTATATTTTTCATGATAAAGATGCTACATCTTTGGCATTTATGTCAAAGAGGGAGATATATGCAGAAAATGATCAATATAAAGCAAGATGGAGAAAGAGGGAGATATATGAGATCAGTAGCAAGAATGAAATAGTCAAGAAAGAAGCAGAAAATGTATATAATTTTGGTGGTAACTAAGTTGATGAATTGATCAGTTTGGTTTGCAATCAATGCCAAAGAGAGAGATTGTTGGAAATGATTGAAAAGATCATGAGGGAGATTATTGGAAATGATTGAAGAGATCATACATAAAAAGTAATGGAACTGGTAAAGAATGTTCTCAATCATTGTTTTGTCATTGATGTCAAACTTGCTACTTGCAAGAATGACAATTGCTTTAGTGATCCAAATACTATCAATTGGTTGATTGACAAGAAGGAGGCAATTAATAAGATGTAACTAGAACACCTAGTGAAAGGTTGAAGTTATGATGTTGCAATGAAGTACAGAGATCAGCCAAGCAATTGATGAAATAGTGTATTGATGACATACTCTAAGACACAGAGAATGAACACACTAAAACACATTAAAAATGTAGGGTTTTAGCTAAGTCATTTGTAAAGCCTAACTAAGTTTATTAGAGAGAGAGCCGAGCAAGCTAGTTAGTGACAAATAGATTCCTAGTAGAAGCCGAGCAAGTTCAACTTCAGTGTGTGCCGAGTAAAGAAACAAGTGTTGAGTAAAGAAACAAGTGTCGAGTCAAGAAAGTGTCGAGTGAAGATTAGATGCCGAGCAGGATTCAAGTGTTGAGTAACACAGAAAGTGTCGAGTAAAGATCAGATGCCAAGCAAGATCCAAGTGCCAAGTAACACAAAAGGTGTCAAGCATCAGTAAACCAATAATGCTGAGTTGCTGCATTATTTCAAAGATCAAAGATTTGTCAGATTTGAGCTAACAAGGCTATTATCTAGAATTTTGTGAATCAAATAGAAGATAAGAGTAATGAGCTAGTCACACTGAACACCATGTAAAACATTTTTGGAGAATACAACTAGACTTTAGATGAAGTCTCTAGATAAGAGCAAGATATGGGGTGGATACATTGTATCCTACCTAATCTATTTGAAACCCTAAAGTTGGAGAGGGAGAATTGATCGGTTAAGGAAATCCAAATTTCTATTTAAGGAGTCATAAGGCTATGAAGCAAAATAGGAGGAGGTTAAGCATGAAAGCATAAAGTGTTGAAAGAGGTGCTAAGGAGTAAGAGAGCATAGTTACTCTGCTTCAATAGATGACCACAGATATGGTTGCATTGTTATGATGAGTAAGAAGACTCAAGGAGACAAAGCTTGAGATGACAAGCTGTTAGAGCTGAAGTGATTAAAAGCTAAGCAAAGGATTGAACTGAAGTGTGATCTAAAATCTGCAAGATATGTTGTAAGTTGTATCAAATCAAAAAGCTATCATTGTTACTCTCTAGAAATTGTAACAATTAGTTTAAATCCTATGGAATTAGGTTGGTTTAATAGCCATGTTGTAAATCTTTTAACAAGGTGACATTCCAAGAGAATGTTCTAAAGTCCTTTGACCAGGACCATTCCTAACAATATGGTGAAATCCTCTAACAAGGTCACATTTAACATTGTGTTGTAAGCCTTTAAGAGGGCAGGCTTTTAACAAGGCATCACTTTAAAAGAGTGAGAATTTAGTAGCATGTTACTGGTGTTTTTTCTCAAATTGGGTTTCCACGTAAATCACTGTGTCATGTGTTGATCTTGCATGTTTTATTCCTGCATGTTGATTTGTCGTAACTTGCTAAGATGATTGATTTAAGCTTGGATGGACGAAAAGTTTATGTGCTCACTATAATAAGAGAAAAAGTATTAATATGGCATTTAGAAGTTGGATAACTGATTCAACTCCCCCCCTCTCAGTTATTCTAAAGAATTATAACATTCCCCTAAGTTGTACTTAAGGGGGGTGTTGGTGTAAATATTTTTTTACTATTTACACTTACTTAATTTTACTTAGGTTAATGCATTATTTTATTATTTATGCAACTCTATTTTAGCACATGGTGTCTACAATACTAATTTGTGTGTCACACCCTTGTAGGCTTATCCTCTCATCATTGTACTTAGTTTTGTGCTTAATGGAGGATAACCCATATCTGGTGGATATGTGCCTAGTTGTATGACATATCATGTAGCTAATTATGAGGCATTCTAGATGTATCTCAGAGGTCGTTATATATAAGCACTCCTAGTGTACTCTAAACATGGCATATTGAATATATCATCATTCTGATCATACTCTATCTTGTTGGTCTACAATTGTGCTTTTGATTGAGTTCTTAGTTCCTAGGTGAATTTTTTCCTTAGGAAAATTCTTACAAAGTTGATAAGACAGCTAAATTTTTTGGTACTTATGATGTTGTCAAATCAAAAGTTGAAATGGAGTTAAAAATAATCTCAACTTTGAAAAAGAAAGATAAAATGGTGAGAAAGCCAGAGGCCAAATTTGGAGAAGGTGTTGAAGATGAAGATGATGATGAAGAAGAAGTAGAGGAAGAAGAAGAGAAAGGCCAAGAACCTCTTGCCCTAACCCAAGGCATGGGTGAAGATGCAGAAGAAGGTGCTAAGAAGGAACAAGCCAAGGAAGCACTAGCTAAATGAGAACCAAAGAAGAGGAAGGCTAAAACATAGCCTCTAACACAGCTAAAGGGAAAGAATATTGCTAAACCAAGCCTTGCAAAGCCTACTGCTCTAGCTACAAGAGCTAGCACAAGGGTCATCACTTAAAAGGCTAAGGACCAAATAAAGGAAAAGAAAAAGGCTACTAAACAACAAGGTCCTATGGAGAAGAAACTAAGAAGAAAATATGTGGCACAACCAAAAACTGATGATGAAAGGACTGAGTCAGAAGAAACAAGCTAGTTCAGAGTGGTAAGTCATTCTCCCAAGTCTAATATTGAAAACATTTGTGATAATGTTAAGGATAATGCAGGCTTAATAGGATTGAAAAATATTGAATCTAATAAACTTGGTAGAGAAGACCAGAATATATTAGAAAAATTAGTGTATACCATGAGGGAAAAATTCAAGAACACACCTCTTGAATTTGATAATACAATGCCCAAAGATTTGTATTCAATTGTTGAGAATAAATGGCACTATTGCCTAAATATGGGAAAAAAAAAAAGAGAATCTACATTGGCACAAGTGATACCATAATTGTCAAAAGCGAAAATCCTAAAGGCAAATAAGAAACATGATAGCAAATTTGCACCCAAATATAGAGCCTTCAGCATTCTACAAAACAAGATTGAAGATATTGTAAAGAAATCCACTCAAATGTGGAAGTTGATATATGGCTTGACTACTCTCAAGGAAGTAAAAAAGGATCCCTTTGAGGGAAGGAAAAATGGAGAAGTTGAGGATGATGATAAGGGAGGAGAAATTAAGAAAGAAAAGGGAGATAACATAGTGGAGGAGGCACAATAGAAAAAAGATGAAATGGCAATAGTTGAGGAGCAACAAACAAAACAAAGTGTGCAAGACACACAATTGCCAACATTAAGCACCCCACATGACACAAACACACTTGTAGACACAATAAAAGTGAAAGATTTTTTTGATAGCTCAGCTTAGAACATTAATCCATTAATTGCAGAAGATTTGAAGAAGATCCTTGACCAATTCACATTACAAGCTAAATTGTGTGATAATCTAGTATTGGTTAGTGTGGATGAGCTACAAAAAGTAGTAGCTAACATAACTAGGGATAAGGTGAATACACAAGAACCACCTTTTGTCATCCCTACAACTACTAGTGTTCAACCTCCAGTGTAAACATCAGAGGATACATTAGCAAAGGTTGACACCACAGTAAAAGTTGTTATGATTAAACAATATATTTGTTGGAGTTGAGGAAAGCCAACTCCGAAGACGCCAAGATCACCTGCATGCGAAACCTGTCAAAGAGAAGCCATAGAAGGGGAGGAGCATGGAGCAAGGGCAAAAACCCTAAACGGACATGAGAGCCAAAAATGAAAACACAATAAGAAATGTATTTACAATGAAATGACTTGATATTATGATGATATGATGTGTTGATACAATGAGAGAGAGCCCGAATATAAAGAGCTCATAGAAGCTTGTAGAACAAGCTGGAAGGTGGTAGAAGATAAGGATACAACAAGAAGGGAAAAAACTCCCGTGTTGTCACCAACTAACCACAACATGCATTAAATATAAAATATTAAATAAATGCATGACCTAAGTAAGCTTAAGCAATAGAATAAATAATTAGATATTAATTATTTACTCTAACAATATTTAGACTACAGAGGAGCCCACAAATGATTAAGCAAGATAGAAAGAGGTATCTATGCATGACACACAAAAAAAAGGTGCACCTTAATTGATCATAATTGATCAAGGAAAATATGATGAAGAGAAGGATATACCTAAGCAAAAGAAGTAGGAAGCCATACAAACATTGGTTAATTTACCAACAACTAGCACTCCTACCAAAGTCCTTTAGGAGCTGAGCACTGATGCAATGCCACTTTAGATTTCTGCACTAGGCTCAAGCTCAACAAAGGTTGCAAGGGTACTTCACTATGGATACCCAACACTAGATGAAGAGATAGTTATACCGAAATATGACTATGCAACCATGAACTTAGAATAGATTAATATCATGCAAGAGGCATTGGAAAAAGAGAAGAATCAAGAGATACTGAAGGAGTAGAAGCAAAGGCAAGCACTTCATGAGATCAAAGAAATCTTCTTAGATTCCTTTAGCTTGCAAACACCTAATGAAACCAAGCCTATATTAGAACAACTATAAAAAATTGTTGAACATGTGACAAATGAAGACCAAGAAACCAATGTAAAACTCATGGAATGGTTTGAAAAGAAATTTCAAGGAAAAGTAAATGAAAAGATATCTAGTGGAATAACACTATCACAAGTAGAGTTGGCTACAAAGATTGAAAAAGTGAAGAAGGTACTTGAGAATATATTCTCATTGTACACAAAATTGTGTGACCACACACTCTTCACACAAGAGACAAGCCACAATATTTTGAGTCTAGAAAGGAATTTGAAGATTTCAAGTACACAATTGCTTCAAAATCCAACTCAAGGTGAGAAGCACTTTCATTCCATGCTTCACACACAAAAGAAACTAGCTATATTAATAGAAAAAGAGGCTAACACAAGAGCCAAGCTAGTCCACATTCAAGCTTCCTTGACCCCTCACATGGAAATACTATAGAAGGAACTAACCTATGTAGAAATAGTGTTAAAGAAAGACCCCAATCTTTCAACTTTGGATGGCTTAGTTCACCTTGCAATAGAGATAACCATGCAAATAAAATCCTTAGATGTTGCAATAGACAACTGGGATGCTGCTTTAAAGATTGTAATGGGAGTTAACAAGAACTTTTTGGATAAATACACACTCAGTGTATAGACCCTTTGACATAAGTATCAAAAAGGGGGAGATAAATGTAAGATGGAGATAAATGCTAGGGGGAGACAAATATGCAAGGGGGAGACATGTGAAAGGGGAGATAATGTAAATAGAGAGAAGATAAAATAAAGGGGGAGTAAACAACAAAAAAGTAGAAATAGGATATATCAAATAAAGAGTATTATAATGATTGAAGATAGAGTATCAGTTAGAGGAAAATCTACTCAAAGAGATTTTGGATATAGAAAAGACACATTAACTCAAGGGGAGTTACAAAATTTTGAGGTATGTCTATTATACTTGAGGAGATTAGATTTTTTATGTACAATTAAGTGTTTTTGACACTCATGCTAAGGGGGAGATTGTTGATCTCAGATTGGTTTTGACAATTGAGTGTTAACATACTTAAGATATTTTCTAAGTTCATGCTAAGCTAGTAACACATGCCGAGTATAATATGTATAGATTCCAAGTTGCAATGAGTGTTGAGTCACTCATGTGCTGAGCAGTTCAAGTGCCAAGTGAAAAGTTGATGTCGAGCAAGTTCAAGTGTTGAGCAAGACATAATTACAATAAGTGTCGAGCATCAATATTATCAAGTGCCAAGGAACATAGAATGGAACTAGTTGTTTGTGATGGCACAAACAACTATGTAAACCATTTTTTGAGCTGACTTATGGATAGATCTCAAAGCTTTGAAGATAAGATTGAATCTATTTTGATTTCCTATGTGATCAATGTGCAACCAATCAGAAAAATGGAAGGAATTAAGTGGGAAAAATGGATGAATCTTAATCATAGATTCATACCTAACCCTAAGCCATGAAAAGTCTTTTTAAAGGGAGATGAAGCCCTATAATTTAGTGATTGAATGAGATGCATGCGAGAGTAGAATAGAAGGGGAAAAAGGGGTGAATTGACTAGAAGGTACTCAAGGTGACTTAGAAGAAGGAAAAAATTATAGAATTAGATTGTAGAATAGAGGATCAAGGATACATCAATTTCATATCAAATCAGAAAGGATGAAGATGGATTGAATTGAGATTTGAAATCAGCAATACCAGATTGTAAGTAGTCAAATCAAACATTCTAGTATACTCTCTAACAACTGTATTAGCAAGATGAAATCCTTTGTACTATGGTTGATTTAATAGTCATTGTAAAATCCTCTAATAGGGTGGCATTCCAAGTAAGTGTTCTAAAGTTCTTTAGCCATACACACTTTTAACAAGGTGTTAAAATCCTTTAACATGGTGGGATCTAACAATCCTTTGTATGCTGATGTGGCTGCCTATGAGGCTTGTATTGGTGGTTAGTCTATGCTTCTAGGGTTTTATGATACCATTCATTTAGGGGCATCGATTGAGGTATGTAATCCAAAAAAATTGATTTTAAACCTTCTACTGTTGATGTGATCTCTAGCTATATGGCTAATTTCTTAGCCAAAGCTACTATCTTTCATTTTAAGGGTTTCTGGCCTTCTTTTTCAGATCTAGATGCATGGATTACTTATGTTTGGGAGCCCATCATTTCAAAGACTACTCATATTTACCATATGGCTAGGGGTCTTTTCGTTGTGAAATTTTTATCTGTTGAAGATAGAAATACCATCCTCTACCAAGGTTTCTCTTGGGGAGAGAAGTTTCCCTTGATGGTTAAGCCTTAGCATAAAGATTTCAACCCATTAATGAAATCTTTTAATAATTTCCCTTTGTGGGTTAGGTTGTTGAATCTCCCCCTTCACCTTTGGGTAGATCCTATCCTGGAGGAGGTGGGAAATGCCCTTGGAGACTTTCTCATGGCTGATAATGATTCATACAATGTGTTTTGAATGATGTATGCTCACTTTTTGGTAGAGATTGACATTTCTAAGGGACTCCTAGAAGTGATTTCTTTGGCTTCTCCTCTTGGATCTTGCAATGATTTTCTTGATTATGAGGGTATCCCTTTCTGCTGCAGGAAATGTCATATGACTGGCCACCTAGCTGCAAGTTGAATTTTTGGTAAATCTAGTCCGAAAATGCCCCCTTCTTGGTGGAAGGGGGTCTCAAAAGATCACTACACTATCTACAAGGTCCCCTCTATGGAGGATGGTTAGAAGGTCCCTTCTACAAGGAATGGTGATTCTCCACAAAATACTTTGGTGGTGGATTCTACTACTATCTTTGTTAGACCATCTTCTCTAGGAATCTTGAAGAAGGATCCTCCTATGGCTACTTCTATAGTGGTAGTTGGTCTATCTCTAGATTTTGATATCTTAGTTTCTGGTATGCATTCTACTGCAATCTCTATTTATCTATCCCCTCTTCTGGCTCTTTCTGTGGTGGCAATTGGTCCGTCACTAGATTTTGTTGTGTAAATTTCTACTGGTCCATCTTTGAATTTTTTTGTCCCATTTTCTAGTGTTTCGAAGGTGATTTCTCCTATGGTTCCTTTTCAGGGTGCTATTGTTTCATCTCAAGCTTCTATAGTCACTTCCTCTTCTACAACCTTTTCCCTAGCTTTAGGGGTTTTATGTACTAGCTGTGATGATGTTGATTTTTAGTGGTAGAAGGCTACTAGTTTGATGGGGGATGGATGGACCACAGTAAAAGGAAAAAAGGTCAAACCATCCATTCCATCTTTTGATATGGCATTATAATCTTAAAAGAAGGATTCAAAAGGGAAAGTCTTATGTGATTTTTTTTTTTTGGCACTCCTAGCTTTTGGCCTATTGTTCTCTATAGTGTCACTTGGCTCTTTTGGCCTATAGTTCTTTGTAGTGTTTCTCACCTTAGGGTTTCAAGAGCTTGGTCAAAACCTATTTTTGTGGCTATAGTGTTATGTTTTATTATGTGTTGCCACCTTGGTCACCTTTTGTTTGGTGACATGTTTCACTTTGAGTTGTTGCTTCATATAGGGTTTTAGGCACCCTTCAAAACCTATTTGGGGTTTTAGGGGCCCGTTCAAAATCTATTTGTGTGGCTAATGAGTACTATGTTACCTGTGATGCCACCCTGGTCATTATTTCTTGTTGGGTGACCTACATTATCTTTGGACTATTGTTTGGTTTGGGCTTCTTTTGAAAATTTCTTGATATATAAAGGGTTTCAGACTCCCTTCAAAACTTGGTTTCCTTATAAAAAAAAATCCTTTGTAAGCCTTTAATAGGGAAGGTGTTTCATAGGGTAGATCATGAGAATGGTTAAACTATGTAACCTTAACAGGTGAACTATATTGCTACAGTAGTGAAGAATTGTGGGTGTCATCTCTACCCTAGTTTTACCTTCTCATTGGAGGGTTATTAGGTAATCATATATGGTGTCAAGTGTTTATGTGAATGCATTTAATTTACTTTTTATTTCAATAGGTTAATGCATGCATTTTTTTAAAATTAAAAGCTTTAAGTACTTCTAATTCACTCCCCCTTAGAAGTATACATTTCCCATTTGTATTTCCAACATCTAATCTGCCAGTCTTCAAAAACTTACTGCTATATTGATATCAATAAAAAAAATAGTCATGAATGCGACATGTCAATACTCTCCAATGCTTAGGATACTCCCCCAATGTATTATCATCAGCATTCATGCTAACAACCCCCAAGTGTATCCTTGTGAAAAATAGACAAGGATGATACATTGTAGGTCCCAAATGTCAAGTAGGAAAAGAATAAATTCTCACAACACTCAAGATCAATAAATTATACCCACAAGAATAAAAAATTCCCCATTCCCCATATTTTGTAGTCCACAATATCCTTTAGAGACTATTCAGGAGGGAACACTCAGCAAAGAAACCATCATAGACAACACATCAATAAAATAAAGCCAACAAGTGTCAAAAAGTTAAATATTCAAGTGTGTATGTGTAAGTCATATTACTATATATTTAGGACTCATATATACCACCAGTAAGTGTTGTGAAAAACTTGATTTCATAGGAAAGTGTTGAAAAACACTATTGAGAATGTTGTCAAAGAAATATTGATGCACAAAGAGACCTTGATAAGCTGAACAATTTGTATCCCCTAGACCTAAATGAAATTTAGTTCCAAGCTTGGTAAGGTAAACTAAAAATAAGTGAATGAATGCAATGAAAGATTGATAGACATAGATGTAAAGGTCTCAAGTAGTGCCTATTTCTATTTTTTCACCACTTGGTTGGATTATTTATTTCTTGACTTTTTATAATTTTTTTGTGTTTTTGAGATATTTGATTTTTTTGGTGATACATCAAAATGCCTATTGCTAGGTTTTCACTAAGATGATCATTTTTTAGGACATTTGACAAATTTTAGAATTTTTTTTTAGGATCATAGAATATGTACAAATAGCTGAGTAGCAAGAGCTTTAGGTATATAGATTTTTCACATGAAGAATATTGATTGGCTTGGGGAGCTATTATCCCTCTAGTGTTGAAAGATAATACACGTTGGATTTGAATGTAATATTGACAATATAGGGAGCCAACAATTTAGGTTTGAAGTTTCCCTTCTGTTCCCAATTTTTTTGATTCTTTGGGTTCTATCTAAAGATTAGACCTCCAACTTAGAACTCTCTAGGATGAACTTTCTTATTATGGCTTATAGACATGAATTTTTTTATAAGATCTCATGTGATCAAAAAAAACATTATGATGCTCATCATATATTTTAGGTTTATGTATATGCATAACCCTATAGTCTTCATGAGAGATCATTCCTTTCAAAGAGATTCTTAAGGACATAATCTCAACTTCAAGAGGTAAAAAAGATTCAAAACAATAAAATAGGGATAAGGGGGTAGGTCCAATAGGAGTGTGTATGCTAGTTTGATATGCCCATAAAGAAGGATTTAATTTCTAGTGCCAATCTCTCTCTGACTTGTGGACAATCTTGTGCAAAATTTTTAGTAATATTTTATTTGATGCTTTAGCTTGCCCATTCCCTTAGTGACACAAGGAAGGATCTAAATATCTAGGGCCAAAGGCTTTCCTAACTATCCAAGTACATTGCTGAGTAAAAATAGTGGATGCAAAAAATATAAAAAACAAAAACAAGGAGAGAAGGAATGATAAATGTTATAATTACAAGAGGACAGGTAAACTTCTAAGAGGGGAGGGAGTGGATCAGTAGTTTAAAATTGGACCCATAAAAATTTCACCATTTATTCATCACATGCATTAATAAGTAAGCTAAAACAACATGTAAAGCATATACATCTAAATCATATAACCATGTAAGCATTCACACACATAATACCATATATGATTACCTAGAAACTCTCCAAGTGAGAAGGTAAAACTAGGGTGGGGATGACACCCAAAAATCTTCACTACTATAGTAATAAAGTGTATCTAATGAAGGTTACAATGTTTTGACCATGAAACATGATCTACCCTATGAAAGGTCTCCCCTATTAAAGGCTTACAAAGACTATTAGGTCTCACCTTGTTAGAGGATTTCAACACCCTATTAGAAGTGTTCCTTGTTAGAGGTTTTCAACTTACAACTAAGTAAGAACCCTATTAAAGGATTTCATACAACTTGTTAGGACTACTCTACTTGAGAGATTTAACTGAAATCACTTGTTAAAATGTCTCAACATAGATAATGCAGTTGGCACTTGCTTGCCTAATAACAGATCACCTCTAAACAATGTCTTATTGATCCTTCAAGATTAGATGTCTTAATGCTATATCCTTTTCTTTATCCTCTATTCTTCTCTAACTAATTCTTCAATTCACTCTTTCTTCATAACTTCTAAGTCACCTTGAATGCTCTACATACAAACTATATTATTCACTCCTTCAACTTGTTCATCCACAATATCTCCATAAAGATTTTAGGGCATCATCCTCCTTAAGAATACTTTGGTGCCTTAGGGTTAGGTATGAATCCATGGCTGAGATTCATCCATTTTGCCACTTAATTCTTCCCATTTTTTGATTGGCTACATGTAATTGTATAGGAAATTCAAAAAGATATTCATCCTTATCTTCAAAATATCAAAATATGATCTTAATTCAGCTCAAAAATGATTTACATAGTTATTTGTGCCATTACAAACAAATATTTCAAAATTGTGTCACTTTTCATATGAAGTCTTTGATGCTTAGCATGCATTGTTCTATATATTGTGATTTAACACCTGCATTACTTGACATCCATTATTTACTCGACTCTTGAATCACTTGGTATGGTCTATCTACTTGGTATTTCAGTGACTCAACATATGAGTTACTCGACACTCATTGCAACTTAGCATGGTCTAATCTTTAGATGTTGTGCCTGACATTTATTATTAGTTCAACATGAACTAAGTAAATGACTTAAGTGTGTTGACACTCACTTGTCAAAACCAATCTAAGATCAACAAACTCCCCCTTTGACATGAGTGTCAAAAACACTTGAATATACAGTATTATCCTTAATTTCTCGAGCATAACATATCCATGACTTGACTAGTATACAAAGTTTCAAAATTTCAAAATTTTGCAATAACTTATATACCTCAAAAGTTGATAACTCCCCCTAAGTTAATATGTCTATATTGTAACCAAAACTCTATGCTCCTCTTTGAGTAAATGTGTCTCCACTGATACACTTTGGCTTCAATGTGTTGTATTACTAATACTCTTTCATCTGATATGCTCTCTCTTAGTTGATATCTATCCCTTTTTCCTACTTTCTCCTCCCAAAATGTATATCTCCCCCTTTGTTCTTATTTCTCTCCCTTTTGTTCATACCCCCCCATATTATATTTTCTCCCCCTTTTTGACACTTATGTCAAATGGGCTATACACCTATGGTGTGTTTTTCTAGAAAATATTTGTGGACATCCATTATTATCCTTAGAGTTGCATCCTAGTTATCACATGCAATATCCAATGACTTAATTTGGATTGCAAGCTCGATAGCAAGGTCTACTAGACCATCTAAAGTAGAAAGATTGGGGTCTCTCTTTAGTAGAGTTTTAGCATAGCCTAGCTCCTTGTGCATTATCTCCATATGTGGGGTGAGGGTAGCTTGAATACTTGTTAGTTTGGCTCTAATGTTAGCCTCGTCTATTGTTAAGATAGCTAACTAACTCTATGTCTGAAATAGTGTCCTAAAATGCTTCTCACTTTGAGCTCGATTTGTAGGTAGTATTGTACTTGATGTAGATATTTGGCTTTCTAGGCCCAAGATGGTGACTTCTGGTCTCTTGAGTGAAGAGTGTAGGATTGCATAGCTTTGTGTATAGTGAGAATATATTCTCAAGTACCTTCTTCACATCCTCAACCTTGGTTGCCAATGCAACTTGTTGTAGTGTTATCTCACTAGATACTTTCTCATTTACCTTACTTTGAAACTTCTTTTCAGACCATTACAATAGTTTTTCATTTGTATCAAGGTCTTCATTAGTGAACTTTCCACTACATTTGTGATGTTCTCTATTAGTGGTTTGGTCTCTTCAAGAGTTGGAAAACTAAATGCATTTAGAAAGATGTCTTTGACGTCTTCAAGTGCTTGTTTCTACTTATGTTCTCTCCTAAACATTTCTTGATGCTTTTTCCTTTCTAAGGCTTGCTGTAAAATGCCTATTTGTTCCAATGTCATAGTAATATAATCATATTTTGGAATAAAAATTTCTTCATCAATGCTTATATCTCCATAATGTATTACCTTTTCAATCTTTGATGAGCTTGGGCTTGGCATTGGGATCTACAATAGAGTAGCATCTGTGCTCGGCTTCTGAAGAATTTATGTAGAAGGAGTGCCAGATGTTGATAAAGCTACCAGTGCTTGGATGGCCACATGTTCCTTCACTTTGATTCTATCTCTTCAAGGTTTCCCTAGTCTATCACTATGACTTGGCTTGCACCTTATTTTTGTTTTGTAGGTATAGATAAATCTATCTGTCCTATTTCCTTCTGTTGTCCTGCAGTGATGTCTTTCTCCTCTTCTTTCTTCTCAATTATAACAACCTTGGTAGATGTATCTACTATAATTTGGATCAAAGGATGTACATTAGTAACTAAAGGGATGATGGAAGTTGGCTCTTTTGGATTCACCTCTGCCCTTGTGACATCAGTTACTGCCTTCTGTAGTTCTTCTACACTAACCAAAACAAGATTTTCACATAGTTTGGCTTGCAATGTAGATTGATCTAAGATCTTTAAATCTTCTACAGTAAGAGGATTGATGTTCTGAACTAGTGGGTTAGAGACATCCTTAACAGTTATAGTTTTAGTGGTTTTCGTTGTATCATGGGGATGTCTAACATTTGGCACTTGTGTGTTATGCACACTCTGTTCTTCTTGTTGCTCAGGCTTAGCTATTGCCATGTCATCTTCTTTTGTTTCTATCTCTCCTCTAACTATATTTTCTTTGACATCATCTTCCTTATCATCATCTTTTTCATCATCTTTACTCTCTGAAGGGTTAGCTTCTCCTTTGTTGATAGTGGTTAACCCATAAATGAGTTTCCATATTTATGTTGATTTCTTAACATCTTTAATATTATTTGGAGAATGCTAAAGGCTCTATATTTAGGTGTGAAACTAACTACATATTTTTTACTACCTTAGCAATTTTTCCATTTTTCAACTCTAGCATTACTTGGGCTAATGTTGTCACCCTGAATTGACTTTCCAAATTTAGATAATAATGCCATTTTTGCTCAACAATATCATATAGACTTTTTGTTACTAAGTTGGAAAATTCTAGTGGTGTGTTCTTGAACTTTGATATCATGGCATATAATGCCTCTTCCACTTAATTTTTCTCTTCTTTACCAATTTATCAAAATCAATGTGACCAAAACCTAATAAATCTTCTTTGCTCTTGACATTTTCACATAATTTCTCAAGATTTGAGAGAGGATTGCAACTTACCACCTTGAATTGGCTATTATCATTTGATTCTATCTTCTCTTTGTCAGGATTTGGTTGAGCCACATACTTCCTTCTCTATCTTTTCTACTCCTGTCCTCCTTGCTCTGTCTGCTTTGACTTTTTCCTTGGATTTTTGGGTAGTTGCATGTGTGGTGGCCCTTGTAGTAGGTGTAGTGGGCTTTGGCTGACTTGGTTTTACTATTTTCTTTTCCCTTACTATGAGTTATGCCTTTATCTTCCTCTTCTTTGAATCAACATGAGTAGGTGCTTCCTTGGCTTCTTCTCCCTCAACACCTTCAATCTCCTCCTCTTCCTTGTCTTCTCCCATGTCTTGAGTTAAAGCTAGAGGTTATTGAGCTTGTGTTTGTTCTTCCTCTCCATCCTCTTCTTCTTCTTTCCCTTCCTCCTCAACACCCTCTCTACATTTTTATTTCAATTTCTTCTTCTTAATTGTAGATGTAGTTTCCAGTTCCATGGCAATCTTTGATTTCACCATCTCATGATTTCCAAAAACTTTTGCAGTCTTATCTACTTCTTCTACAAGTAGAGTTGTTATTATTACCAAGGCTTCATCTACATTGACCTCATAACCTAAGGGTCTCAACCATCTTACCCTTGGTGTGGTAACTTGCACAAATATGTAGTCATCATCAACAAGAAAACATACATGATTATAGCGTTTCTCAACTAAGGAAACTAGATTCTAAGTCTCTGCTTCATTGAATTCTTGAAGTATTCAAAGTAACAACTCATTATGGATTCAAAGTTTTCTCCTAGTTGCTGAATGTACTCACCAATCTGTGTTGTAACTAATCTATTAGTCTTCCATCCTTCTATTCCAAATGAGGGAAATGTGTTCTATACATAAAAGAATATGCAAACTACTATAGAACCAAACATGCACTATGCACTCTTGGTTTTCTTTATTGCTCCAAAGTTCTCCATAAGTTGTTGTAATTGAAGTTCTGTTAGATCATATGTATCATCTTTCTTAACAATTTTATAACCAACATCCATAGCTATGTTGGGTATTCTATTCAATCTACTAGATTGATAGAATTTATGTGAGATTACCCTTACAACAAAGTTGATAAGAGGATATATGTTTGTATCTATAGTCATACCTCTTTTATTCCATACTACTCCAATATTCTGCATAATTACTTCCTTGGAATCACTCATGAGTGTCTTGGGCTGATCTAGGGTTGGGTAGCCAGTAACCCTATGAATTATTCTCTTAATTATTTTGATTGGTCCTCCTTTCATCCGCAAGGGACCATCATGAATTTGGCTCAACAAAATTTGTATCCACTTAGTTTTAAATACATTGGGAAATTCCAGGGCTTGTGTTAAACCCATTTTCTCAACAATTTTATATTCTTCCTTCAAAACACTATTTTCACAGAATCTATTGTATGCACCTCCTATTTCAATGTCACCAATGCTTCCTATCTTTTAATTGTAGCATTTCCTCACATCTTGCACCATTATCATATTTGGTGGGAACATTGACAATGTGCTAGAAGGGTCTTGTTTATAAGCGATGTCAAGAATGCCTTTAAATATAGGATGCTTAACTTCATTACTAACTAGCTAAACATTTAAGAATTCCTTTCCTTCAACATTTTTCAAACTTGATGACATTGTGACAAGTTAGGATTTATGAAAATTTAAACTATATAGCTTGGCTCTTAATAAATGCCTTAGAAATCTAATGAACTGGAAATGAATCACTAAAAAAATCTTCTACAATTTCTTTTGACAAATTTCTAGGTCACTTCTAGCTCTTTTCCCTCTTTCTCAATTTTGAAATGATGAAAAATTAACTGAAATCAATCTTATACCCTTTTAAAAATTTGCATTTAATACTAAATTCTTACATAGTTGTAAGATCTGCAATAACCAATTTCAAGTTCATTCAACATCCATTGATATTTCCATCACTCAACATCTACTACAAGCTCGAGATCAACTAACTAGTCTGACAACTCAGCTTCAACTAATATTCCACTTAGGTGGAAACTTTTCATATTTAGGAACAACATGAAAAACATAAAGATTTTTAATTGAATTTCTAATAACATCTTGCATCTTTATTCATGCTAATGTATTCTTTTTAGTAGTATCTCCTTTTGGAACTGATGCATGATTTAACCTTTAAATATTGGTCCCACATACCTCTTGTTTGCCTAGTTTGATGAGGTGTGATCACCTAACCCACTAGGTGAATTGATCCCTTCTCCATTTGATATGCTACAAACATCTTTCTTTTTCCATTTCTTGTTCATCTCATCTCTAATGTGTTCAACATCTACCTTTCCTTTACCTTTATCAAATTCACAACTGGGTGCCTTTGACCTAGTTGGATAGTATTTACTGATGTGACCAGTCTTCAAATAGCTAAAACATGTAGTTTGACTTAACCATATTTTGTAACTGCCATTGAAGTCTATCCTAATACAATTCTTAGGAACATGTCCATATTCTTGATAGTAATGATAGATATATCTTGTGTTATAATCCCAATTGTAAGAGTTCACATTGTTTCTTACTTTTGTTGGCTTGTTTGATGACCTCATGGATTTGAATCTACATTCAAAATCTCTATGTCTATACTTCTGACAATTGTAGCAATATCCTTCAAATCTTTGTGTATGCATAGTCCTAGCTCTACATTCATGTGCCTGATGACCTTGTTTTTTGCACTTATGACAATGAGTCATGTTCTTAGGTGTGACATTCTAATTTGTAATCTTGGTCCTACATATATTAGTATTATGTCCTTTCTTACCACAATTATGACAAGTAGGTTTGGAGTTCTTATCTTTGATGTTCCTTTCTTCTGCAACTTTGGATGATTCTCCTTTAGTGCTTGTGTAGCCCAATCTTGATGTATCATTGTTGGATCTATGGGATCTCAATAATCACTCAAAGTATTTGATGCCTTCATTTGGCTTATTTAAACTTTTAGCAAATTCCTTTTATCTCTTTAGGTCACTTTTGAATTGTTCATTCAACAACTTCAATGTAGTTATATCAATGTCTTTGATATTTAATTCATAGTTCACATTCATGATTTGACTTGGAGTGTCCAATTGCATGTTGGAAACCTTGGTTAGCTCTATTTACTTCTCTTCCAATCTATTGCTAGAATTTTTTTGTCTTCTTCAACCATGGCTTTTTCTTCCATATCTTTCTTCTTTTTTATGATCACCTCATATAATAGTATAGCTTATGATTCTTGTTCTAAGTTGAGATTTTTGATTTCCTCATCTTGGACTCATTGTTTTTCCATTATATCTACAATTGCTACATCAAATTCATTGGACTCACCATCTGCAAATAGCTTGGTAGTGTCTATCTCTTTGTATAGTGTGTCATTCTCTGCAATAGTAATCTCTTTCCTTCTCTTCAAGTATTTCTTTAGTTCCTCGCTTGCTTCATTCAATTGATGTAGTATGAGATGTATTTCAACATCTTGGTTTTTGATAATCTTTCCCAACTTGTAGACTTCCATTTCAAGATCTTTCCTCAAAGCTACAAAGCTTCTCTTTTAGAGAACAAGGCTCTGATACCAATTGTTGGAATTAAAAGAGGAAAGGTAAAGTTGAAATAAAATGAAAAGCATATGCATCTAAATCATATAACCATGTAAGTATTCACACACATAACACTAGCGATGATTACATAGAGACCCTCCAAGTGAGAAGGTAAAAGTAGGGTGGGGATGACACCCACAAATCTTTAGTACTATAGTAATAAAGTGTATCCAATGAAGATTACAATGTTTTGACCATGAAACATGATCTACCTTGTGAAAGGTCTACTCTATTAAAGGCTTACAAATACTATTAGGTCTCATCTTGTTTGAGGATTTCAACACCTTGTTAGAACTATGCCTTTTTAGAGTAATTCAACTTACAACTAAGTAAGCACCCTATTAAAGGATTTCATATAGCCTATTAGGACTACTCTACTTAAGAGTTTGAACTAAAATCACCTATTAAAATGTCTTAGCATAGATGTTATGGTTAGCACTTTCTTTCTTGATAATAGATCACCTGTAAACAATGTCTTATTGATCCTTCATGATCAGATGTCTCAATGTTGTATCCTTTTCTTTATCCTCTATTCTTCTCTAACTAATTTTGTAATTCACTCTTTCTTCATAACTTCTAAGTCACCTTGAATGCTCTGCATGTGAACGATCTTGTTTGCTTCTTCAACTCATTCATCCATAATCTCTCTATAAAGAGTTTAGGGCATTGTCATCCTTAAGAATACTTTGGTGGTTTAGGGTTAGGTATGAATCTATGACTAAGATTCATCCATTTTTTCACTTAATCCTTCCCATTTTCTAATTGGTTGCATGTAATTGTATAGGAAATCCAAATAGATATTTGTCCTTATCTTCAAAATATCAAAATATAATCTTAAGTTAGCTAAAAAATGGTTTACATAGTTTTTTGTGCCATTACAAAAAAATATGTCAAAACTGTGTCACTCAACATATGAAGTCTTTGATGCTTGGCATACACTATTCTATATACTATGGCTCGAAACTTACATTACTTAGCATCCACTATTTACTTGGCTCATGAATCACTTGACATGGTCTATTTACTTGGAAATTGAGTGACTTAGCACATGAGTGACTCGACACTCATTGCAACTTGGCATGGTCTAATATTTACAGGTTGTGCTTAGAATGTATTACTAGTTTGGCATGAACTAAGTAAATGACTTAAGTGTGTTGACACTCACTTGTCAAAATAAATCTAAGATCAATAATGAACATTTTATTAATTCATCAAATTATAAGCATACATACCTAGCTATAAGGCCTTTTGGGTTATGACTAACATGATTTTATGAAATCTTAGACTTACAACTTTTATAGATCCTTAATTCAGACATATAACTCTCCTACTCTTCATTCATATCCAAACTCTCTAAGTGATGCTTAACCTAAACCTAAACACCCCTACTTATTCTTGGCAAAATTACTTACTAAAGATTTAAGATTTTACATAATAGAAGGCCAACTTTAAAATGATATGCACACATCCCAAGACAAGATTCTTACATTAAATTTATTATCCAAATTAAATACATAAGTCAAGTTAAATAATGAGCCAATTATAAACCAACTTGGTGAAAGAAGGAATTGAACATCAATAAATATCAAATTCACTAAGCACATGATGGAATGCTTGGCCACAAAATCAGTGAGCCAACATTGCAATAGTTGACCAATAGTAAACAACTTGGTAGAAATTGCATATTGGCAACCACTAAACTGGGCACTAACATGCAAAATGAAAAATGATTGAGGAAGATAGCAAGGCAACCTAGGATTCTCCTACATCATACAAATAGGGTTGAAATAGATGATTCTTCATAATAATACAAGTGTCACAACCTAAGCTAAATCCAAAATAGATTGAGAAATTCATGTAACATCTTTGACTGGTCTATTCTTCCACTTCACAAAATATTCATGGTAAGATTTTCCTCTTGTTATTTTACCAACTCTCTAATCTAATATCTTTTCAACCTCTTCAATCCTCTTCTTAGGATAAATACCTAATTAAAAAAAATCATCTGACTCATGATACTTGTGTAAATTAGTAACATTGAACATATCAGATATATCCATGTTGTTAGGTAACTTAATGTCATAAGCATTACCACTATCAAACTTCCTCAAGATCTTACAAGGTCCAAACTTCTTCATTTTAAGCTTATTATATGTTCCAAGAGGAAATATACCTTTCTTCAAATGAGCCATCACCTCATAGACAACTTCAAAAACATGATGTCTCCTAGACTTATATTCATTATCCTTATACATTTGATTAATTTTTTCTAACTTCAACTTCACTTCCTTAAGAAAAGATTGCAAAAAATCAATAAATACTTCCCCTTCAACACTTCTCTTCTCTTCACCAAAAACATGTCTCAAATCTGATACTCCTTTAGGCTACATCCCAATAACGATCTCAAAAGGTGTTTTACTAGTACTTCTATTTGTATAATTATTATATCAAAACTCATCTTGTGCCAATACCATACCCCAATTACTCGACTTATCTCCAACTAATCATCTAAAAAAACTACCCATGCTTATATTCACAACCTGGTAGCTAAACATATTCATTCATAGCATGAAAGTAAATAACATTCAACATATATGACACAAGATATGATTACTGAGAAGCCCTCCAATGAGAAAATAAAACTGGGGTGGGGATGGCACCCACAAATCTTCACTACTGTAGTTGTAAAGTGTATCCAATGAAGGTTACAATGTTTGATCATGAGACATGATCTACTCTACGAAAAGTATGCACTATTAAAGGCTTACAATGTTGTTAGATCTTACCTTTTTAAAGTATTTTAACACCCTATTAGAAGTGTGCTTGGTTAAAAGACTTCAACTTACAATGAAGTAAGCACCTTGTTAAAGGATTTATAATAGCTTGTTAAGACTACTATGTTAAGAGATTTAACTAATTCACCTATTAGAATTTCTCAATAATGATCCCATGGTTAACAATCTACTAATAGATAAAAAATTACCTCTTTGCATGTATCCTTGATCCTTCTTTGATTAGATGTATCACTTTTGTCCTCTAAATCCATTCCTCAATTCTCCTCTATCTGATTCTATAATGTATCTCAATTCACAATTCCTTATCCACCATGAATGCTCTATTTATGCTTGCAAACTTCTCTCTTTTCTCCTTCCATATTCCTTACAAAGTTTAGGATTAGGGTTAGGTATGAATTATTGATTTTAATTCATCCATCTAGTCTCTCAGATCATCCCTTTAATTAATTTGTTGCATGTACTACATAGGGCTTCACAATTAAGACTCATTTTTATCATCTAGGATTGCAAAAAAATTCTTAAGTTCACTCCAAATTACATAGTAGTTTGTACCATTACAAAAAACTATGTCAAAACTATCTTACTCAGCATTTGAAGTCCCTGATGCTTGACATCAACTACAACTTCAATGCTATCACTCAACATCTAAATTACTCGACACTTACTAAGTAACTCACTTAGCATGCACTATCTAACATGTTATGCTTAAAATGCACTAAGTTATAACTTGTATATGACTTAAGTGTATAGACAATCATATGTCAAAACCAATCTAAGATTAATAATCTCACCCTTTAAAATGAATAGAAAAATACTTAGTCATGCATAAATAATCTTAACTTATGAGCATAGCTCAAATACTCACTATCTCTGTTTGACATATGTACAAAATTTCAAAATGTTGCAAAACTTGACTTAACATTCATACCTCAAAATCTTATAACTCCCCCTAAGTTGATTGTGTTGTGTTGAATCTGAACCAATACTCCTACTGAGTAAATATGCATATGTTGAACTGTATTGTGCTCATTTTCTTCTTCTTATTTCTCCCCCTTTTTGATACTTATGGAAAAGGGTTATACACATACAATGTTTTTTCCCAAAAATTTTTTGACCTCAAGTATGATCTTTAGAGTTGCATCCTAATTATTACAAGCTACTTCGATTGATTTGATTTGGATAGATAACTCAGAAGCAAGGTGAAGTAATCCTTCATGTGTAGAAAGATGGGGATCCTTCTTTGTCACTATTTCTATAAAGGCTAGTTCATTGTATAGTATCTCCATGTGTGGGGTCAACATGGACTGGATACTAATAGTGTAGCCTAAGTTTTTGCATCCTTAGCATGCAAGGCTACCAAATGACCTTAGGAGTTCATCAAATTCTTGAAGTTCTTTTGTATCTAAGTTGGAGAATTGGGTAGGGTAGTACCTGTTAGCTCCATATCTCCTTCCAAAGTGTTAATATATCACTACACTTCTTATGTGAAAAGAGCTATATCACACAACTTAGTCTAAAGAGAAAATATTATCTAATAATTTCTTATACTTTCAATCTTGGTTGCTAATTAAACCTAACTAAGTGTAGTGGCATTTGATATCTTTTCATTGACTTTGCCTTGAAATTTCCTCTTAGGCCATTCAAGAAATTTAACATTTGAATCTAGTTCTATATCATTAATATTCTCCATTATATTTTGCAACTACTCCATGACAGGCTTGCCTTCTTTAGATACAGGCAGGCTGAATGCATCAAGAAAAATGTCCTTAATATCTTGTAATTCTTTCTTATTCTATGCTTTCTTTTGAGTAGTTCTTGGTGCTTTTTCCTTGCAAGAGCATCCTAAAGTATGGTCATCTATTCAATAGTGATTTTTGCAAGATCAAACATTGGCAACACAATCAACTCATCCAAGTTGACACTACCAAATGATGTAACTTCATCTGCCTTGGATGTGCTATGACTAGGCACTGATGACTACAATGGTGTAGCTTCTATACTTGGCCTATGAAGAGCTTGACTTGGAGGAGTAGTAACTTTTGAAAAAGTAACTAGTGCTTGTATTTCTAATTTCCCCTTAGGTTTGGTAGTCAATACTAATTCTTTAGTCTTATCATTTTCTTGCTTGTCAATCTTAGTTGCACCTTTAGTTTGTGTTGTAGGTATAAAAGTATCTTCCTAACCTATTTGAACTAGTGTCCCATCTTTATCTTCTATAGCAACCTCATGTACTGATATAGTTTGCACCATTGTGTTGATATTTTCCATTGTTGTCTCTTTCCTTTGGTAAAATATAATGGGCATTGTAGGTTGTACCATAGTAAATTGAGGGGTCTCAGACATATCTTGTGTTTCCTCCTCTGTAGATGTCTTTTCTACCTTCTCAATTTAATCTACACTCACCAATACATGATGATTGTATAGTTGTTCCTTGGTGGTGCTATCTAGCAATATCTTCTTCATCTCCTCCCCCTATTAGGGGAGTGATGTTCTAAGCTACAGTATCATAAACATCCTTGATCTTCATTGTATCTATGTCTATATTTATTACATGTTGTGGACTAGTACTCAACATTTGAATACATGGTATACTCTATTATGTTTTTTGCTCAACTTCATTTGTTGCATTTGTATCTAAATTCTTCTCAGTCCCTTCCACATGTGCATATGTTTTAGTTTCATCTTTAGTAAGCTTAGTTACTTCTTTCTCACCTTTGTCTTCACCTACCTCAATAGGTGTCTACTTAATTTCCTTAGGTGTTGTCAGCCCATATATTCCTTTCCATATCTAAGTGGACTTCTAAACAACATTCTCAATATCATTTTTCAAAATATTGAATGCCCTATGTTTAGGATCAAATCTCCTTGTATATTTCTTAATATCCTTTTTCATTGTAGCCTTATCCAATTCTAGCATTACACTTGCTAGTGTAGTCTCTTTGATTTGACTTTTTGTATTGAGACTAAACTGCTATTTTTGCTCAACTCTATCATATAAACTCTTATGTATAGAGTTGGTAAGCTCAATTGGAGTCTTCTTGAATGGTGGCATTATGACATATATTGACTCTTCCACTTGGTTCATCTCAATCTTTCTAATTTTATCAAACTAAATATGTGTGAATCCAGATAAGTTAGTATTATTCTTTATATTCTCACATAGGTTGTCCAAATCAGAAGAAGGATTGTCAATGTATTCACCTATCTGTACTATAATAGATCTATTTGTCTTCCATGCAACTTTACCAAAAAAAGGAAATGTGTTCTGCACATAGAAAAATATACAATCAAGTATTGAACCAAACTTGCACTATGCACTCTTGGTTTTCCTTATGCCTCCCAAGTTTTCTGATAACTGTTGTAACTGTAACTCAGCAAGGTCATAAGTATGATCCTTCTTGACTATCTTGTAGCATACATCAATAGTAATGCAAGGTACACTATTGAATCTACTATATTGAAAGAATTTATGTACAATTATCCTTACTACAAAAGAAACTAGAGGATTTTTGATGGGGTCAATTGTCATTCCTCTCTTATTCCACACCACCCCTGTGTTTTTCTCAATAAAATCTTTTGCATAACTTATCATGATCTTAGGTTTATCTAGGGTTGGATACCCTATTACCCTCTACATAATCCTCTTGGTAATCTTGATAGGTCCATCCTCTAACTAGAAATATTTTTCTTGAATCATGCTCAAAATAATTTTTATCCACTCTGTCTCGAAAATGTTGGGGAAATATTGGGCATGAGTTAACCCTTTTCTTTCTACAATCTTAAATTCTTCCTTCAATATTCTATTCTCACATAATTTTCCATATAGGTCTCTGATATCCATGTCAGCTATGCTACCCACCTTATTTTTGTAACAATATCTTACATCTTGAATCATTAAAACTTGTGGCGGTATCATCAATACTACACCAAATGGGTCTTGATTGTATGCAATGTTAGGAATTTCTCTAAAAGTTAGTTTTATAATCTCATTACTAATTAGTTAAAAATTTAAAACTTCATTTTCCTCTTTAATCTTAGTATCAGAAGAACTAGATGCCACATTGATTACCTAGGGTTTGCAAGAATTCAAATAGTGTAGCTAGGCACACGATAAATACCTTCACAAATCTATTGAATGATGTCAAACAGTGGTTGGATCAAGTCTGTAAATGCTTGGAATGATCTCTTCAATTTTCTTTAAACTCTTCACACTCTCTCCAAATATGAATGATGTCAAATGAATCAAAAATTGGCCATATAGCCCTTAAAACTTCACAATTAATGCTCAGTACTTACAAAACTGTAAGCTTGGCTACAATAGCAATTTTGACTCACTCAACTTCCATGTAATTTCCTTCAATATTGGAAACCACTATGAGCTTTGTCAATAATATCATCTACAATAGCTCAACCTCAACTAGATTTCACTCAATAGCTTAAGTGAAACTTTTCATGGTTGACAACAACATGAAAACTGACAAAACTTAAAGATTTCATCTAGGTTCTAAAAAACACTTTGCATCTTTCTTCATGCGTATGTAATATTTTTAGAACTAAATCCTTGGAACTAATGTATGGTATATCATTTAAATATTAGTCCCACACATACCTCTTTATTTCTTAATTAGGAGTGGTGTGATCACCTAACCCATTGGGTGAAGTGATCCCATTTGAACTTGATGTACTATAATCTTCCTTCTTCTTCCATGTTTTGTTCATCTACACTCTGACTTCCTTAAGATTTTCCTTTCCTTTTCCTTTGTTGAGCTCACTTCTTGGTGCCTTTGACTTTGTTGCACAATGTTTGCTTATGTGATTAGTCTTTAAGAACCTAAAACACGTAGTTTGACTTAACCATCTACTATAATCACTTATGAGATTCTTAGTAACATGTCCATACTCTTGATAGTAGTGACAACTATACCTAGTATTATAATCCCAATTATAAGAGTTTCCATTGTGCTTTACCTTTGTCTATTTGTTTGATGACCACTTGGGCTTAGATCTACACTCATATGCTTTTTGTCCATAGTTCTAATAGTTATAGAAGTATCCTTCAAATCTTTCTTTACTCATGATCTTGGTTTTTCATTCATGTGCTTAATGTCCTTTCTTGTTGCACTTATGGTAGTGACCTATGAACTTCTACTTAGAATTCTTATTTGCAGTCCTTCTCCTGCAAATATTAGCGATATGTCCTAATTTTCCACAATTATGACAAGTAGGTTTGGAGTTCTTACCTTTGTTTTTGCTTTGTTCACCACTTTTGTATGATTCTCATTCTTTGGTACTAGTGTAACCCAATCCAAAAGTATCACTATTGGATCTTGGAGATCTCATCAATTGCTCAAAATACTTTATAGCTTCACTAGGTTTGTTGAAACCTTTAGCAAATTCTTTTTCTCTTTTTAGATTATTTTTTAGTTGTTAATTATGCAACTTTAGTGTTGTGATTTCAATATATTTTCCATTCAATTCATGACTGGTAATCATTACTTGATTCAATGTTTCTAGTTGCATGTGAGTAATCATAATCACCTCTAATGTCTTCTCTTCTAGTCTATTGGTCAGTATTCTTTTGTCAACTTCAATCATGACTTTTTCCTCTTCAAATTTATTTTTCTTCTCAATCACCTCACATAGCAATACTGATTGGAATTCTTGTTCTATCTTTATATTTTTGACCTCTTTAGTTAGGGTTCCATTCTTTTCCATCAGATCTACAACTATTGCATCAAATTCACTTGTGTTTCCATTTGCAAAAAAATCAATAGTGTCAATCTCTTGGTATTGTGTGCCATTCTCTTTAATAGCTATCTCTATCCTTCTCTTCAATGATCACATCAACTCATCTCTTGCTTCATTCAATTGATGTAAGGTAAGTTGTCTTTCAATCTTTTAGCTCTCAATAGTCTTTCCCATCTTGTAGACTTCCATCTTCAAGATCTCTACTCAAAGTTGCAAAGTTATCCTTTTCAAAGAACTAGTCTCTGATCCCAATTTTTGGAAATACAATAGGGAAATTAAACTCTCAAGGGCCGGGGGGGGTGGTGAATCGATAATTCAAAACTTCAACCATAAAATTATTCACCACACATCCATCTCACAATTTTCATGTAAACTAAAATAGCTAGCTAAACATATTCATTCATAGCATGAAATTAAATAACATTCAACACATATGATGCAAAATATGATTACCTATAAACCCTGCAATAAGAAGGTAAAACTAGGGTGGGGATGACACCCACAAATCTTCACTACTACAATTGTAAAGTGTATCTAATGAAGGTTACAATATTTGATCATGAGACATGATCTACCCTGTGAAAGGTCTGACCTGTTAAAGGATTACAAGATTGTTTGATCTTACCTTATTAAAGTATTTCAACACCCTAATAGAATTGTGTATGCTTAAAGGACTTCAACTTAAAATGAAGTAAGCACCTTGTTAAAGGATTTACAACAACCTGTTAAGACTACTCTACTAAGAGATTTAACCGATTCACCTATTAGAATGTCTTGGCAATGATCCTGTAGTTAGCACTTTGCTACTAGATAAAAAATCACCTCTTTGCATGTATCCTTGATCCTTCTTTGATCAGATGTATCACTTCTATCCTCTAACTCCTTTCCTCTATTCTCCTATGACTCATTTTGTAATGTATCTCAATTCCCAATTCATTAGCCACCATGAATGCTCTATTTGCACATTAAAACTTCTCTTTTTTCTCCTTCCAAATTTATTAAAAAGTTTAGAGTTTTTCCTCCTTAAGGAGATCTAGGTGATTTAGGGTTAGGTTTGAATTGATGATTGTAATTCATTAATCTACCCACACAAATCATCACTTTAATTGATTTTCTAAATGTACTACATAGGGATTCACAATTAAGATTCATTCTTGTCATCTAGGATCACAAAACAATCCTTAAGTTGGATCCAAAATAGTTTACATAGTAGTTTGTGCAATTAAAAAAAACTATGCCAAAATTATCTTACTAAGCATCTAAAGTCCCTGATGCTTAGCATCAACTGCAACTTCAATGCTGTCACTCAACATTTGAATTACTCGACACTTACTGAGTAACTCACTCGGCATGCATTATCTAACATGTTATGCTCAACATGCACTAAGTTATAACTTGTCGATGACTTAAGTGTATAGACACTCATATGTCAAAACCAATATGAGATCAACACATTCCACTTGAAATACCTTATTGAAATTAGGGAAAGCTAATATAGGTAACTCAATAACCCTTTGTTTCAAATTTTCAAAACTCTTATCAGCTCCATGTGTCCACTTGAAATCATTTTTATCTCCTCTCATTGTCTCAGTCATAGAATTAAAAATAGAACTAAAATTCTTTATAAATTTTCTATAGAAACTAGCCAAACCATGAAATAATCTTACCTCATCCACATTCTTAGGTGTATTCCATTAAAAAAAAATAGAACATTCTTAGGGTCCATTCTCAAGCCATTAGCTAAACTCTGAAATCCCAGATACACAATCTCATCTTGCATAAAGGAAAACTTATTCAAATTAATCAATAGCTACTCCTCTTTCAATCTGTACAAGACTTCCTGAACATGCTCAAAATGTTCTTCCATAGTCTTACTAAGTACTAAAATATCATACAAGTAAATAACCACAAAGTTACCCGATAATTGCTTGACAACTTCCTTCATCAACATCATGAAAGTAATAGATCAATTAGTCAAACTAAAAGGCACAACCAACAATTCATACAAACCATCTTTTATCTTGAAAGGAGTCTTACATTCATCAGATTCTATGATTCTGATCTAATAATAAAAACTCTTCAAATCAATCTTGCTAAAATACTTTTCTCCACTTAAAAAATCCATTATATCATCCATCCTTAGCATAGAAAACTTATATTTCATTGTGATCTTGTTAATAGCTCTAGAATTAGTACCCATTCTCCATTCTTCATTCTTCTTAGGTGTTAATATAGTAGGTACAACACATTGACTCAATCTTTCTCCAATCGAATCTTTCTATAATAGTTCTTGCACTTGTCTCTTAAGTTCTTCATTTTCTATGGGTGTCAATCTATATGGTGATTTATTCAAAAAAATATCTCTAAGAATAAGGTCCATACAATTACTTATACTTTTTATTGGTGGTAAACCATCATGTATATCCTTTACAACAATTTCTTTGTACTATTTTAGAAAGTTTTCAGTTTTTGTTGGATCTTGGCTAAAACTATCCTTTTATGTTGTCACTCAACCTCTACCATTTTCTACTACTTTTCCTCTATCTATTTCTCAATCATTAGTATTTTTTTTCGCTTGGCCATGAATAGAAATATTTGGCCATATAGGAATTATAGAGAAACATACTTGATTCTTTTTCATTTCCTTTTCAAATTACTTTCCACTAATCATGAAAATTCTCACAATAGTGCAATTGATATCATCATGAGACTCAATCAAAGGCATTAATGTATCCATAAATTCATTCATTCTAAATAGTATATTGATTCATTCTTCCATTGTACACAACATTTTTTTCATATTGGCAAGGTCTACCCAACAAAATATCACAACAATTCATAGGCATATTATCACATAATATCACACAGAAATTTGTCAGAGTAATATCCAATCTTGAATTTCACAACACATTGCTTGCTTATCAATATCTTGTGCTCATCCCTAATCCATTAAAAATTATATGGTTCATAATACTTCAGCCTCTGTGATGCAACTTTGTAACCAACTCCTCTAATGCCAAATTTGTTGAACTTCCACTATCAATGATCACTTTGCAATATTTCCCACTTATCATACATCTACTCTTGAAAAAACTTCTCCTATGAACATGTTCCATATTCTCAATCATATTACTACACAAATTTCTTCTCACCATAAAATTTCTCCAACCTCATGATCACTCTGAGGCTGAATAGATTCACCTTGTATCACAACATTTCTATTACCACTTTCATCTTCACTAAAGTATCTACATTCAAAGGATCTATGCCCTCCTTTGCCACATCTAAAATAATTGCCATGACATCCTCCTCTAGAATAATAATGAAATCTTCCTTAGTAAGAATTACTACCTTTCCATTCAGTGTTTCTTTTATCATCACTTTTCCACTCAGATTTGACCTTTTCTTGCATAGAGTTGTCAGATCTACCATTTTCTCCATAAGATCTACCTCTGCCTCTTTGAAATCTACCACCTCTACCTTTTTTTTATTTTTTTATGCTTCTTTTTCAATATCTCCTCATCTTTCAAGGCGTATTCATATGCTTCTTCCACACTTTCCAATTTCACAAAACTTATCCCATCTTAAATTCTAGATCACAACCCATTCATGGATCTTGTAACTTTATCAATTTCATCACTGACATGTCCATAGCTGATGTCCAATCTATAAAATTCCTTAGTATACTCTTTTACAGTCATGTGCTTTTGTCTCAAATTTTTCATCTTCATTAGCTAGATAACTTGGTTATGAGCAAGAAGGGACTTCTTCACCTTGTTCACAATTTTTAGCTAGGTCCTGATGTTCTCTTTTCCTCTTCTATATCTATTAATTTTTCAAATGATCCCACCATAGTGAGTCATGACCCTACAACCTAGTAACTACATTGTCTACCTTCCTATTATCAGGAATGCCTTCAAACTCAAAGAACTTTTCCATATCAGAGATCCAATCTAACACAACAATGGTTTCTAAATTTCCATCATAAGGAAAAACTTCCACAATAGTCTTTTAATGTTCCCTAGGAAACACTCTTAACTATTCATCCTCATCTTGATCTTCCTCAAGTTCTAGATTAGGTTTTGGTGTCATTTCTTCATCATCACTCACATAATAGCAGTGTTAGAATTTCCTCTACCCCAAACCATCTTTAAAAATAGGTTCCCACAAGATCATAACCCTCTGTAAGTTATAGGTTAAATCCATAGATATGCCACCTTACAACTAAATTCAACTTAGGTTTTGTACATGATCCAATCTCCACAATAATGAACCTAAACTTTGATACCACCCAATGCAAGGAAGGATATGAATAGCTAGGGCTAGAGGCTCAACTAACTATCTAACCACCTTGCTGAGTAAATACAACAAAAGAAAACAACAAAAAGAACATAAAAAAGGAGAGAAGAAACAATAAACACATTATGAACATAAAAAAGGATATGCCTAACCTAAACCTAAAATTTGTATTCCCATCCAAAATCTCTAAGTGATGCCTAACCTAAACCTAAATGCCACTATTTAGTCATGCAAAAATAAATTACAAAAGATTCCAGATCTTACATAATAGAAGATCAACCTTAAAATAGTCTACACACATCCCAATACAAGATCCTTGCATTGAATTCATGATTCAAATTAAATACATAAGTTAGCTTAAAATAAGAACCAATTATAGAAAAAAATTGATCAAAGAAGGAATCAAAAAATAGAAAATATTAGGTTCACTTGACACATGAAGTAATACTCGACCACTAAATAGTTAGTCAATACTGAACAACTCAACCAACAGTGAACAACTTGGATAATACTAGACAAATCGATAGCAACTACAACTCAATAACCACTAGAACTTGACACTGGTAGGAAGAATGAAAAAAGATGAGCAGGATACAAAGGAAACCAAGGATGCTCCTCCATCACAAAAACCAAGTTGAAAGAGTTGATTCTCCATAATCATTCATGTGTCATAACTTGATCTGAATCCAAATTAAATTGAGAAATCCATTTAGCATCTTTGACTCGTCTGTTGTTCCAATTCACCAAATATTCATATTACTCTTTTCCTCTTGTGCTTTTACCAACTCTCTAATCAAATATCTATTTAACCTCTTCAATGTACTTCTTAGGATAATCATATGATAAAACAACATCATCATCTTACTCATGATACTTGTGTAAATTATCAATATAGGAGATATATCCATGTCATTAGGTAACTTAACTTCATAAGCATTACCATTGTCAATCTTCCTCAAGATCTTATAAGATCCAAACTTCTTCATTTTTAGCTTTTTGTATGTTCCAGTATGAAATCTACCTTTCTTCAAATGCACCATCACCTTATCACCAACTTCAAAAAATGTTGTCTCCTAGACTTATCTACATTATCATTATACTAATAATTACTTTTCTCCAACTTAAAATTCACTTCCTTATGTGAAGACTACATAAAATCTATAAATACTTTCCCTTCAACACTTCTCTTCTCTTTACCAAAAACATATCTCAAATCTGAAACTCCTTTAGGTTGCATTCCAGTAAAAACTTGAAAAGTCATTTTTCCAGTACTCATATTCATAGAATTATTAAATGAAAATGCATCTTGTGTCAATACCATACCCCAATTACTCAACTTATCTCCAACTAATCATCTCAAAAAGTTACCCAAGCTTATATTCATAACCTCTATCTTTCCATATTCTATGGATGGAATGTAGAACTAAACTTCATTTGGTATCCATCTTCTTCCACAAAGTCCTCCAAAAAAAAATGCACAACCTTATTGTCTCTGTCAAAAATAACACTTCTTGGTAATCCATGTAATCTAACAATCTATTTGAATAAACTTTCAATAGCACAGACAACATTTGATATCTTCTTACATTGTCTGAAATGTTCCATCTTAAAAAATCTATCCACAACAAAAAATATGGAATCATACCCTCTTGTTGTGTTAGCTAATCCAAGAACAAAATCCATACTAATGTCACTCCAAAGTTTCTCAAGAATAGAAATAGGTGTATACAATTTAGTATTCTAACTTACTCCTTTTACAAATTGACAAAATTCACAACTCGTTAAAAACTTCTTATCATACGCATATATCTATGGCCAATAGTACTTATCATTAAGAAAACTTAATGTCTTATCAATTCAAAAATGTCCAGCCAAACTACCAGAATGCTTTTCCTTAATCAACTTAACCCTCATGGAACTTCTTGGTATACAAAATCAAATTCCTTTGAACAACATACCTTCTTGAATAAAATACTCATCATACTTACTTCATTGATCTAATAGAATAAAATAAAAATAAAATAAAAAATCCTAGTCATACATAGAATTATACTTCCTTTCAGCATCATTCAACTTCTCACTAAAGAAAGTAATAGGTTTTCCTTCTTGACTCAACACAACTCCTATTACACTACCACTTGCTTCATGTTCCACTTGAAATACCTTATTGAAATTAGGAAAAGCTAATACAACTAACTCAGTAACCCTTTGTTTCAAAGTTTCAAAACTCTTATTAGCTCCATGTGTCCACTTCAAATCCTTTTTATCTCCTCTCATTGTCTCAATCATAGCATTACAAATAGAATTGAGTTCTTTTGTGAACTTTTTGTAGAAACTAGCCAAACCATGAAATAATATTACCTCATCCATATTCTTAGGTGTAGGCCATTCAAAAATTTCTTTAACCTTCTTAGGATCCATTCTCAAACCATCATCTAAAATCGCAAATCCCAAATACACAATCTCCTCTTGCATAAAGGAACACTTTTTCAAATTAATCAGAAACTTCTCCTCTTTCAATCTTTATAATACTTTCCTAACATGCTCAAGATGTTCTTTCTTAGTCTTATTGACTAGAAAATTATCATCCAAGTAAAAAATAACAAACTTACCCTAGAATCACTTGAGAAATTCATGTTAGCATGAATGTTGATTATACTATATTGGAATAGTATCCTAACCATTGGAGAGTATTGACATGTTGTATTTGTTACTATGTTTCCCATTGATGTCAACATAGCAGTAAGTCTATGAAGAATGATAGAGTAGTAGAAATAGATCTTAATTGTAGGGACAATTTTTTTATTTTTTGGTGATGCGTGTTCATATAGTATAGTGTCCTAATGTCAAGGGTTAATGCATAGCACGTAAGTCAAAGATGTACAAAAGTTGTAGTACAAAGACTAAGTACCTAAGAAGAAGTTTATGATGTTTACATTATATCCATTCACAATGATATAATCTATTGATGCACGGTTAGCTAGTGATAGAGGAAAGCCTAATGGTGATGTCAACAAGTGCAAAGGTCCTAAAATCACACTTGTGAAGTTTTTTATATATTGTGAGCCAACAGTGCTATTGTAATTATAATTAATTAATTATCTTATTATAATTAATTTGAAAATCCTCAAGGCCAACTCAAGGAATTATTTTGAAGATATGGTATAAAGGAAATATATTTTTATTGTTTGTAAAAGAGAATCAAGTATTGTATTGAGTGTGAAGTATGAAAAGGAGAAAAGTGTTTATTGAATGTGAGTAAGTGATCCAAGGGATTATTGGATTTGAGTTATGTGATCTAGTTACAAGATCAAAAGGAGCATAGCTCTAGTTGATGGGATAGAGGAAGGAAGTAACATTCATTTCTATTATTTTGCAAGGAATAATTTAGAGATCATTTGGACACTGGGTTAATTGGTCTTTCCCTTGAAGCTATTTGGGTAGTGGGTCCATCTATCTTCCAAAACTCCTAATAGGGTTGGAATCTCCTAATAGGGATTCAATGTCTCCTAATAGGGACTAATGTGTGTTGAATGTTGTTATTCACTCCTAATAGGGTGCATCCTTTAACAAGGAGTATTATATTAATACATCATCTTCTAGGTACCATCTCCACTAGAGTTTTCCCTTTGATCAAGGGTTTCCTTAGTTAACATATCTAGTAATGTGATCAAATTTTCACAATCCATGATAGTTATGGTACTAAGTGTTTGGATTAGATTGTGTAATTTTATTTTATTTTTTAAGGAAAAATTTACACAATCTAATCGAGAAACTTAGTACCATAACATATCTGGTGTTATTGTGCATAAGTATCTTGTTGTGTTTTCTGATTATATTGCTCATATGGTTAAAATTTAATAAGGTTGATAATTGTGATATTAGTTGGATAACTAATTCACCCCCCCTCTCTAAGTTATGTGAACATTCAATCAAGATTGTTATTAGTGACACACACTTATTCAGATTGTATATAGCTACCAAGCTTATTATACTACTATCAGTGTTTGCCAAGTATTTCAGTTGTTACTAAGTTCTACAGTTGCTACCAAGTCCTTTGGAAAAATTTTAGTGGTTACCAAGCAGTCACAATTACAGTGAAGATCAACAATGTAAACTATGTATCTCAGTGTATGTCTAGTTTACTAGTACAAGCCAAGCTATACAATGTTCACCAAGTTTGCAGTGTATGTCATGCAAGTCTAGTGTTAACTTATCTACTCAACATTAAGCAAGAGACTCCATTTATACTGAGTTCAAAGTGATAGTGTTTACCAAGTCATATAATGTAAATCAAGAGACTCAATTTATATGACAATTTTCACAGTATCTATCGAGTCACCAATTCAAATTGAGTTCAAAACTACTTGGAAGTGATCAATATGGATCAAACTTCTATGTCTACCAAGTGCATGATGATGTTGAGCATTGATAGTGGATGTCAAGTATCGGAACCTCACCGAGTCAATCTTAAGAACCTGAGTGTCTTCATGTGGGTCAACTTTGTAATATTTGCGGTAACTTGTATCATGGCTAACTTTGTCATTTGTATAATTGGCTTGATATATGTGTAATGTATTGTATCATATCCAAAGTATGCGTATGTGTGAGAATGAGTGTGAAATCAATGTAATCATCAATGACAAGAAGAAAGAGTGAATTGAAAAGGCTACAATAGTATAAGGAGAAAAAAATTCATATCTATCATAGCAAGGTGATCAGTACTTAAAGGAATCTCATTCAGTAAACCAAGTCACAGATCAAAGATCATCTACTGTTTCATCCTAATAGGTGGATCAGTCAAATCCTTTCACAAGGTAGACCTAACAGTCCTTTGCAAATCTCTTTACCGAGTGCATACTTAATTGTATGTTTGTAAATCCTTTCACAAGGTGGACCTAGTAGTCCTCATTTCTCCTAATAGGGAAGATCATTAGAAGTGATCAATGTAATCTTTAACAGGCTATCTTTATACTATAGTACTAAAGTTGTGGGTATCATCCTCACTCCATTTTTACTTTCTATTTGGAAGGTTTTTGGGTCACCAAATCTTTGTGTCATAGTGTTTTGAATGATCTCATGTTTTCAGTTTCTTATGCATGCAACTAGATCAAATTATATATGATAATTGGATTGTTGGATTAAGAGTTGAAATTATTAAATTTTTAGAAGTTATTGATTCACCCCTCTCCTCTCAATAACTTATCATAGTCATGAATATTTCCAACAATTGGTATCAGAGCATTGTGATTCTTAGGGGAAAGATTAACAACTTGATAAAAGATCAAGGCTATGGAGATATTTAGACTTGACAAAGCTATTGATAATGTGAAGCTAGACTTAGAAATGGTCATTGCCCAACTCAAGAAAGCAAAGGAGCAACTCACTAAATCCTTGAAAAGAAGAAAAGAATTTACAATTCAAATGAATGATCATCTCTACATTGAATAAAGAATTGAAGACCTTCATTCAAGAAATTTAAATGAAGCCAATGAAGCAATCAAAAAACTCCTAGAAAAGAATGGATCCCTGCAAGAAGTGGTAAGAAAACTTAAAAGAGAACAAAAAATTTAGGTAGCACGGTTATGTGAAGTCATGGAAGAGAAAAACAAGATAAAATCTAAGAGATAGATAGAAGGAACAATGAAATTCAAAACCAATCCCTTCAGCAAGTAGACCTTATTAATCATCTCTCCATTTCAAATGTAGAAATCATGAGCCTAAGATTTGAAAATGAAAGAATGAGGAATGATCTAAATTCTAAAAGGAAAATCAATGAAAGAATGAGGAATGATCTAAAATCTAAAAGAAAAATCAATGAAAGATTAAGGAATTATCTAAACTCTAAGAAGAAAATCAATAAAAGAATGATGAAATCCCAAGCAAACATGAATCAATTAAATGAGAAAAACCTCTATAGACAAAAAGGAAAAGAAAGAATTGGATTTATAGAAGAAGTAGAATCATCCAAGCAAGGAGCTCAAAAGAACCAAAGACCTACTTGCAATCGCTATGGTAAGATAGGTCATACATAAAAGAAATGCTAGAGCAATGGAAAAGAAAAATTCAATAGAAAGTGCTACAATTGCAATCAGCATGGTCATAAGGCTAGTAAATGTTAAGAGAAACCAAGATTTGAAGAAAAATGTCACAAATGTAAGAAACATGGACACAAGTCATCAAAATGCAAAACTAATGTATTTAATCCAATAGAGAAAATTGTGAAAGCAATATTTGGTTGGGACTACAACACCTAGTGTAGATGTCATTATTGTGGAGAATTTGGACACATTGGAATAAATTTTGCAAAACATCATATGAGGAAAAGAGACAATACTAAAAGATGTTTCATTTGTACAGAACTTGGTCATATTGCCAAGAACTACATGAATACTGCTAGAATTGAAGATGAGAAAAAGGAAAAAGCTGATAACATCTAAAAATAGATGAGACAACAATGGGTTCCTAAGTCTACCAAGGACACAAGTCCAAGTAATGATGATCAATTCACTCAAGAATTGAATGACTCTATTATTTCTTCTTAAGTTCTTATAAGAGAAATTGGAACTATATTATCAAAGAAGACATCCAAAAATAGTTGTAGATTGAAAGAGGAAAATGATCCAAATTAAAGATGTCTATGGTTACAAAATCATGAAGACTTCATCCAATGTTCAATACAAGCATAGTGGATGATAGTCTGTCAATGTGATGTCAGTCAATCTACCTTCATATTGAGAATTTATGGATTTTTTTAACAAAATGCATGCAGTTGAAGTCATTTCCTATTGTTAAATTTTGAGTGCTATTGTGAAAGTGTGATCTTCAGAGCTTCCAAGCAATTTGAGTGAGTTTTAACAAAAGTTTTCAGATTCCCTCAAACCCTAAAGATGGCATCCAATAGTAGCAAGGTTAAGTGAGGATCTAACATGTTGGTTCATAGAGTGGAATGGAAAGTACTAGACTTCAACCTCACTCCTATGATTGCCAAAACCCTAGATCCGAGTGGAGTGCAATCGCAAATCCCTCCTAAGGTACTTCTAATTAATGATATTTACACTCATTTTAAGTGTCTTATTCAACAAATTGGTACATTGGAAATGGATGATGCCCTAGGTTAACTATGTTTTAATGGAGTTTTGAAACCTAAGCACCAACACCTAGAAACCAAAGGATTAACACATATCCCTCACATGCCTCACAAATTTCAAGTCAAATGGATTAGGTTTATCCTTAGTTGGGTGCATAATGGTCATTTGTGGTTGGAGAAACTAGTGTTAATAATAAAGAAGATGATTCATTGAATCATTGGCCTCCCAATGCTAGCCTACACCAAAATGACAAAAACCTTAGGTCGGGCAGAGTTGGAAAAGAAAACTCTAGCAGAATGGGACAACAGAGGAATAAAAATCAACAGTGTTTCTGATATGGAATTAAAGTTTGGTATTCATGTTATTGCACATAAGATTTATAGCTCTAGCAGGTTAAATAGTGTATCACGTGAAGCCGTAGACTTGACATACAAGGTGGTAAAGAACAACTTGTCATTTGACCTTGCCAAGCTATTGTTGAGACAATTCAACAAAAATATGGAAAGCATAAAAACTTCCAAGAATAATCCATGTAAGTTTGGTTCCTTATTAACTTGTATATTCTTTTATGTTCATAAATTTTTCCCTTCAAGAGGCACTGTAGTATGGAGAAAAGATGTGTGTGTGCTTTATCAGATAAATGAGTATATTGTAGAGATGGGTGAAAATTATAATAGTATCATGGATAATTATTTTGATGTATTCAAAGAGAAAATGAACAATAGGTTCTGAATCCCCCAGAAACTAGTAGAATATTATAAGGATGATGTATGTTTCATGATGGATTGTGACAAAGTTTACATTTAGGCAGTTAAGCCTAGAATTGTGTGGGTAAAACCTCATGGTTATGAGGTTAATATTGATAAGACCAAAGATATTATTGAAGCTCTTATCAATGAGCCAATTGATTCTAAGGCTGCATATTTTAGAACATATGATGAAGCAAAAGCCAAGATTAAACTTGAGATAAAGCTTTCTTAGGCAATAAACAAAGGGAAGAAGAGAATTGCAAAACTGAAATCCAATTCAACCCTTTTTTTAACCAAGTGAAAAGGAGAAGATGAGGAAGAAGAGGATGTGGAAGTAGAAGAGGAGGTAGAATCTGAGGAAGAAGAGCCCCTAAGAAAGAAAGGAAAAGTGATTATCACCAAACTAGCCAAGCCATCCACTATTGTTTTCATAAGGAGATCTTCAAGGAAAAAATCTAGCAAGGAAGGAGGAGATATTATATTCAAAAAACCTCCACCCACCTTCCAAGATAGATTAAAAGATTTGGAATCAGGGGTAGGAATAAAAAATTTCAAATTATTAAAATATGAAATTAGGATAGCAGAGGAGCAGAAGCAGATTGAAGACTTGGTAATGGATAAGATGGGTAAATGAAAATACTCACTAGACTAGCTCACTTCTCAAATTCCTAATGAGTTATTGGAAAAGATAAAGCCAAGATGTGATTTTGCCATGCAAACTATTAAAGACATATATGGTCAAACCTTGATGTAGCTATTGCTAAGCATATCAGATGTTGAGGTAAAAGAGTCATTGAAGAAAAATGAAGAAAAAATGACTCTAAAGTTTAATACTTGTCTAGTTTTGATTAAGGGCATTGAGAATGTTGTAAGGAACACAAAATTTTTTTGGAAGAATATTAATTTGTTACACAAACCAAGTGATTTTCTAGTCAATGTCAAGGATGATGATGATGAAGAAGATAAGGAGAAATATGAAGAAGAGAATATTGAAGAAGCAACTCATTTTGACAATGAAGAAGATTAAGATGATAACGGAAAAGAGGCTACTAAGAAAGAAAAGCTAGATGATTAGGAGACTGATCTTGTTAAGATAGCTATAGCAGTCATTGCCTCACTTCCTCACTCTCCAAGAAAACTAGTGACAACTTCAAGTACAAAGACAACCCCAACAAGTTGTATTGTGACCACCAGTGCCAATCCAATTGTCCAATCACTCTTTGATTCTACTTAGCTCAGCACGTCACTAACAAAAGTGACTTCCACTTCATCTACTAAGATGTAAATTCCTCCTTCATATACCAAGTTGAGTACTTTAGTTTTGACCTCTCTAGTTTTGAGCACTTCAATTTTGAGTACACCAATTTTTGATTCTTCAAGTATTTCTATAAATATTTCTTTAGTAGGCAAAAAATTAGTTTTTACAGCTAGTCCTAGCATATATATACTATTGTTTCTATTTTGGGTACAAAAGAAATAAATGTAAGGACAGTTGAGACCAAGGTTCAATTGAGCAAAAAAAATTTGAGTAAAGGTAAAGAGTTAGAGGAAGAGATTGATCAAGATGAGGAAATTGTTATACCTAATTGGGACATTTCCAAGCTTACCTCAAATAAAATGCAATTTTTTGGTGAACTCCTCCAAAAAAAGGCTAAACAATAGAAACTTAGAGAGGAGAGAGATAAGGAATTTAAAATAATTGAAGATACAAAGAACATTCTAACAGAGGCCATAGGTATTGAGGTTGACTCTTCTCAGCCAATTTTGTATCAGCTAGTAGAGGCAGTATAGAAATTCAATGAAGACACTAAGGGAAAAGAAAAGTTAGTGCAAAAAGTAGAGAAAAATTTTGATAATAAAGTGCTAGCGCACATTTCTCAACAGATAGCCATTCATCAAGTAGAATTTTCTACAATTTTGGGCAATTTAGAAGCATCTTGTACAAATGTATCATCACTTTTTGGAAAGTTCTGTGATGTTTCTAAGTTTACAAAAGAAATAAAGGACAAATTGTCCAAAATAGATGAAAATTTGAAAGCTAGTGCTTAGCAGCTGCAACTTGACCCTAGTTCAAGCTCTACACATTTTTAAAGAATAAGATTTTTGATAGATATGCAAGAAGAACTACTTAGAGAAGAAGCAAGAATAAGATACACATTGATTGATATTAAAATATGATTATTCCCATCATGGATGCACTGTAGAAACATATTGTACACTCAAAAACTCTCATCCATGACAATAATTTTTCCATTGCGAATCACATGATAGAATTGTCAGCAAATATTCAAATCGCACTTCACACATGCAAGATCCTGCAAGACAATTGGGATAATACCTTTGCAATTATTCTCAAGGTACATTTAGATTTTCTATCTCATTTTGGTGTTACAATGCAAATAAATAGAATAAATCTTTGGCATTAATGTCTAAAATGGGGAGAACATATATGTATAGAGAAAGTCATATGTTATGGAGGAGATTATGCAATAAGTTGAAAAATCAATGGGGGAGTATGTTATGTATAGAGATATATATTGTATATAGCAAGAAGATGTATAGTATACTATATGAAGGAGCCTTACCATGTATAGATATATCTCTTACAAAATCAATCTTGAAAAATTTCAAAAATAATATATTCTACCAAGCTAGTATTACAAGGTGATGAATACAAGGTATTCAAGAATCTTTTTGAATTCAATTTTGGATAATAAGTGTTTTTATCACTAATACCAAAGGGGGATATTGTTGACATATTAGTCAAGTTTTTTATTAGTGACACACACTTATTCATATTGTATATAGTTACCAAGCTTATTGTACAGCTATCAATGTTTTCCAAGTATTTTAGTTATCACCAAGTTCTACAGTTGCTACCAAGTCCTTTGGACAAATCTCAGTGGTTACCAAGTAGTCACAGTTATAGTGAAGATCAGTGGTGTAGAATGTGCATCTTAGTGTATGTAGAGTTTACCAGTGCAAGCTAAGCTATGTAGTGTTCACTGAGTTCACAGTGTATGTCATGCTAGTCCAGTGTTAAACAAGCTACTTAGCATTAACCAAGAGACTCCATTTATACTGAACTCAAAGTGATAATGTTTACCGAGTCATACAATGAAAATCAAGAGACTCAATTTATATGATAAGTTTCACAATATCTACTGAGTCACCAGCGTAGACCAAGTTCAAGACTACTTGGAAGTGATTAGTATGGACTGAGCTTCTATGTCTACCAAGTGTATAATGATGTTGAGCATTGATAGTGGATGTCAAGTATCAGAACCTCACTAAGTTAGTCTTCAAAACCTGAGTGTTTTCATGTGGGCTGACTTTGTAATATTTGTGGTAACTTGTATTGTGGCCGAATTTGTAATTTTTATAATTGGATTGATATATATGTAATGTATTTTATCATATCCAAAGTATTCATATGTGTGACAATGAGTGTGAAATTAATGTAGTCATCAGTGAAGAGAAAAAAGAGTGAATTGAAAAGGCTACAGTAGTATAAGGAGTAGAAAATTCATATCTATCACAACAAGGTGATCAGTACTTAAAAGAAATCTCATTCAACAAACCAAGTTGTAGATCAAAGATCATCTACTATTTCATCCTAATAGGTAGATTAGTCAAATCCTTTCAAAAGGTAGTCCTAACAATTTTTACAAATCTCTCTACCAAGTGCATACTTAATTGTATATTTGTAAATCCTTTCACAAGATGGACCTAGTAGTCCTCATTGCTCCTATTAGGGTAGATCATCAGTAGTGATCAAAGTAAGCTTTAATAGGCTATCTTTATTCTATAGTACTAAAGTTGTGGGTATCATTTCCACCCCAGTTTCACTTTCTATTTGGAAGGTTTCTAGGTCACCAAATCTTTGTGTTATAGTGTTATGAATGCTCTCATGTTTTTAGTTTCTTATGCATGCAACTAGATTAGATTATATATGATAACTAGATTTTTTGGTTAAGAGTTGAAATTGTTAAAGTTTTAGAAGTTACTAATTCACACCTCCCCCTTTAGTAACCTAGCATAGTCTTGAATATTTTCAACATATATTACTCATATGGTTAAAGTTTAATAAGGTTGATAATTGTGATCTTAGTTAGATAACTAATTCAACCCCACTCTTTTAGTTATATATGTGGACTATATATTCTAACACTTCATTCATCAACCATGTAAAAGTAGTAGGTGAATTAATAAAACAAAATGACATTACCAACCATTCATACAAACCATCTTTTGTCTTGAAAGAAGTCTTCCATTCATCACCTTCTCTAATTCTGATATGATTATAACCACTCTTCAAATCAATCTTGGTAAAATATTTTTCTCAACTTAAACAATCTATTATATCATCCATCCTTGAAATAGGAAACCTATATTTTATTGTGATATTATTATTAGCTATAGAATCAATACACATTCTCTATTCTCTATTCTTCTTAGGTTCTAATACAATAGATAAAACACAAGGACTCAATTTCTCATATCAAACCTTTCTATAGCAATTCTTGCACTTGTTCAATAAGTTCTTCATTTTTTGTAGGTGTCAATCTATATGGTGCTTTATTCGACAAACTAGCTCTAATAATTTGGCACTCAGCTAATAGTGTCACTTTCTGCTATCATTTGGCCTCTACCATTTTCTTCTAGTCAACCTCTATCTATTTCTTGATCATTACTATATTTTTTCACTTGACCATGACTAGCACAATTCAACTCTAGGAATTATAGTAAAACATAGTTGATTCTTTTTCATTTCTTTTCCAAATTAATGAATCCATGACTCTATTTTTCTAAATAGTATATTGATTCAATATTCCATCATACACAACATTTTTATCATATTTCAAAGGTCTACCCTAAAAAATATGACAACAATACATAGTCATAATATCATAGAGAGCTTTGTTATATTAATATCCAATCTTTAATTTCACAAAACATTTCTCTCTTACCAATTTCTTATGATCATCCTTGATCAATGAAAAATGATAGGGTTTAGGATGCTTCATCCTCTATAAGAGCAACTTTGTAACCAACTCCTTTGATTCCAAATTTTTTGAACTTTCACTGTCAATGATCACTTTTCCATATTTCCAAGTTATTTTACATTTTTTCTTGAAAAGACTTCTCCTATGAGCATGTTCCTTATCCTCAATTTTCTCACTACACAAAGTTCTTGTCACCATCAAATTTTCTCCAAGTTTAGGATCACTCTAAATTTGCAAAGATTCACCTTGTATCACAACATTCCTACTACCACTTTCATTTTCACCAGAGTATCTACATTCGATTGATATATGCCCTTCTCTTCCACATCTAAAACAATTTCCATGGAATCCTCTTCTAGAATAATAATCATATCTTCCTTTGTAAGAACCAGTCCCTCCTCACTAATAATTACTATCTTTCCATTTGGTCTTTCTTTTATCACCACTTTTCTACACAGATTTTACCTTATCTTGCATAGAATTATCAGATCTACCATTTTCTCCATAATATCTACCACTACCTCTCTGAAATCTAATACCTTTACCTCTCGGTCTTTGTTCATGATTCTTTTTCAATATCTCCTCAGCTTTCAAGTCATGTTGATATGCTTCTTCTACACTTTACAATTTCACAAAACTTATCTCATCTTGAACTCCAAATCTCAATCCATTCAGGTATCTTGCAAGTTTCTCAACCTCATCATCCACATGTCTATATATGATGTTCAATCTATAGATTTCCTCAATATACTCTCTTATAGTAATGTCCTTTTGTCTCAAATTTTGTATCTCCCTTGGCAAGCTAACCTAATAATCAATAGGAAATAACTTCTTCTTCACCTTGTTCACCATTTTCATCTAGGTCTTGATCTTCTCTTATCCTCTTCTTTATCTATTAGTTTACAAATTCTTCCACCATAGTAAGGCATGACCCTTCAACCTAGTGACTATAATTTTCACCTTCCTATTATAAGGAGTGACTTCAAACTAAATAAACTTCTCCATATTAGAGATCCAATCCAACACAAAATTGGTGCCCAATTTTTCATCACAAGGAACAACTTCCACAACAATCTTTAAATGTGCCTAGACAACACTCTCAACAAATTTTCCTCATCTTGATCTTTCTCAGGTTCTAGATTAAGGTTTGGTGCCATTGCTTCATCACTACTCACATCATTAAGATGCACTCCTCTTATTTGTGTTGCTTCCACAACATCTAATCTAGCTACAATTTGTTTCAACATGTCCATAATATCAATATCAACATTTCATCCACCCTAAACCATCTTTACAAATAGGTTCCTACAAGATCATAACTCTCTACACATTATAGGTCAAATCCATAGATCTACCACCCTACAACTAGATTCAACTTGGGGTTCTTCATGATCCAATCTCTACAAGGATGAACCTCAAGCTCTGATACCACCTAACACAAGGAAGGATCTGAATAGCTAGGGCCAAATGCTTTCCTAATTATCCAACCACTTTTCCAAGTAAAAATAATACAAAGAACAAAAACAATGAGAGAAGGAACAATACAAACTTCACTAATTTACTAAATTAGCAGCATAGATGTCAAGATGTTAGGCCATTTGGGTTACAACCAACAAGATTTTGTAAAATTTGAGACTTAGAAATTTTCCACTTCCAGGTGTTCTACTTTGCATTCTCATCTAGACTCTCTAAGTGATGCCTAAGCTAAACCTAAACACCCCTATTTATTCTTGCCAAAATGGCACAAAAGTTTCCAAATCTTACATAATTAAGGTCAACCTTAAAATGATATACACACATCCCAAGATGAGATCCTTACATTAAATTCATGATCCAAATTAAATAAATAAGTCAACTTAAACAAAGAATTAATTATAGATAAAATTGGTCAAAGAAGGAATCAAACATTAGAAAATATTAGGCTCACTTTTCATATGAAGGAATGCTCGACCACCAAAGCACTCGACCAACACTGAACAACTCAACCAACACTAAATGACTCAATTAACACTAAACAACTTCACCAACACTAAACAACTTTGCTAGCACTAAACAAGTCGATAGCAATTGTAGCTTGAAAACCACTAGAACTCAACACTAATAGGAATAATGAAAAAAGATGAGCAGGATAGAAAGGTAACCCTAGATGCTCTTGCATTAGACAACTAGGGTTGGAAGAGATGATTCTACAGAATCTTGAAACTTTAACAACCTGAGTTGAATCCAACTCAGATTTAGAAATCCATGTACCATATTTGACTAGTTTGTTCTTCCACTTCACTAAATATTCATAGTTATCTTTTTCTCTTATCCTTTTACCAACTCTTTGATCCAATATCTATTCAACCTCTTCAATCAACTTCTTATGATAATCATTTGATACAACAACTTCATCATCTGACTCATGATACTTGTGTAAATCAACAAAATTCAATATAGGAGATATATCCATGTCATTAGGTAACTTAATTTCATAAGAATTACCACTATCAAACTTCCTAAAGATCTTACAATCTCCAAACTTCTACATTTTCAGCTTATTATATATTCCAATTGAAAATCTACCTTTCTTCAAATGAACCATCACCTCATCGCCAACTTCAAAAACATGATATCTTCTAGACTTATCTACATTATACTTATACTTTTGATTAATTAGTTCCAACTTCAACACTTCTCTTATCTTTACTAGGAACATACCTCAAATCCGATACTCCTCTAGGTTGTATTCCATTAACAATCTCAAAAGGTGTTTTTCTAGTATTCTCATACATAGAATTATTATATGCAAACTCATATTGTGCCAATACCATACCCCAATTACTCAACTTATCTCCAACTAATCATCTCAATAAGTTACCCAAGCTTTTATTCACAACATTTATCTGTCCATCTATTTGTGGATGCCATGTAGAACTAAACTTCAATTTATTATCCATATTCTTCCACAAAGTCCTCCAAAAATAATTGACAAACTTATTGTCTCTATTAGAAATAATACTTCTTGTTAATCCATGCAAACTAAAAATATCTTTGAAGAAAATCTTAGCAACATGCACAACATCTGATGTCTTCTTACATGGTATGAAATATGTCATCTTAGAAAATAGATCCACAACAACAAATATGGAATTATATCCTCTTACTCTCTTAGGTGATCAAAGAAAAAAATACATATTGTTGTCACTCCAAGGTTTCTTAGGAAAAAAGCAAGTGTATACAATGTACAATCCATTATTCTAACTTATTCCTTTTGCAACTTGACAAATTCCACAACTCCTTATAAACTTCTAAACATCCTTATACATCTGTGGTTATTATTACTTATTGTTAAGAAAACTCAATGTCTTATCAAATCCAAAATGTCCAAAAAAACAACTACAATGATTTTCCTCCATCAAATTAACCCTCATAGAACTTCTTGGTATATAAAATTGAATTCCTTTGAACAACATATCTTATTAAATGAAATACTCACCATACTTACTCTGTTGATCTGATATATTTGGTTCTCTACTCTCTCTCCACAACTTAGAAAAATAAAAGTCAGTATCATACATGCCCAATTGTAAGGCCTTCAAGGTTATGACCAATAAGAATTTACAAAATCCTAGACTTAGAACTGTTATAGGTCTTTAATTTAGACCTCCATCTCTTCTACTTCATATTCCTATGCAAAATCTCTAAGTGATGCCTAGCCTAAAACTAAACACCTCTATTTATTCTTTCCAAAATGACTTACAGAATATTCCAAATCTCACATAATAGAAGGATGACCTTAAAATAGTCTACACACATCCCAAGACAAGATCCTTACAATAAATTCATGATCCCAATTAAATACATAAATTGACTTAAACTAAGAACTAATTATAGAAAAACTTAGTCAAAGAAGGAACTGAACATCAGTAAATATCAAGATCACTTGACACATGAAGGAACACCCAACCACCAAAGTACTCAACCAACACTAAACAACTTGGCCAACACTAAACAACTCGATCAACATTGAAAAACTCAACCAACATTGAAAAATTAGATTGCAATTGTATCTCAACAAGCACTAGAACTTGACACTAATAGGTAGAATCAACAAATATGAGAAAGAAAGGGAACCTAGGATTCTCTTACATCACTTAGTGATAATAAATATAGGACCAGTGTTGTTTGATCTTGAACTTTTTACAGAGTTTCCTATGGTCTTTTTAAAAAAATTTCCCCCATTATTAGTAACTATGGAGGAGGGAATTCCATACTAGCAAATGATGTGATTCATAATAAATAGGAAAACATGCTTCCCTAGTAGCCTAAAGAGGTACAAACTCAACCCATTTTGTAAAATACTTGATAGTTGTAATGATAAATTTGTGTCCACTTAAAGAAATAGGGCAGATCTTTCCAACTAGATCAAAGTCCCATTGCTAAAAAGGTGAATGTTTAATGGATGGAATCAACTCACATCTAAGACCATGAATTAGGTTTCCATGTAGCTAACATTTCTTATAAGTTTTGGTATAATGCATAACATTTAGTTGCATGGTAAGTCAATAATAACTAGCACTAAGTAGCTTTCAAGCAAGCGCAACACCATTAGAGTGTAACCCAATAATGTCATCATGGTATTCAACTAGTACCTTTTTGGACTCATCTATTTGTAGATACCTAAGAAGTGTTTCATCTAGACCCTTCCTATATAGGTCACCAGAGACAAGGGTACAATGTGATACTTGTGAGTAAGATTACCATGAATAATTTTATCTTCGAGGTAAGAATAGATAGTTTCATAATGAGAGGAATCATGAACAATAATGGTGAAAATTATGCTATTGTTGGGGAAATCATAAGTGGGATAGTGCAGTTTTCCCACAATGAACTCAAAGAGAGACTCATGTTCTTGTAATTGTAGGATAAATGTGATGGGGACACAACCCAAGCACAAAATGTACACAACAGGAAAGGGAAAATTTTATTAACTATGAAAATATGCTAGTACACGTAGTGCAGAGAAACAAACTCCAAAACATGCCCTATGGGCTTACAATAGCATAAATCTGGAGATAAATTCTTCTCCCAGTACCTTCTCTCAAACTCCACTCCAAACTGCCTTTTACAATGCCATAAATGTTCTTAAATAGATCCCGAAGGGTTAAGGATTAGGAATACATTCTAGAAAGTGCTAGTTGGCATCCACTAACCAAATAGAAGGCTCCAAAAGTCGCATTAGAAGTCGGCACAAAATTAGAAGAATTCAAAAATGGTAACCGAACTTTCGAGAGGCATAACTTTTGAATTGTAGCTTTGATTGACAAACAATTTACATTTTTGGAAAGCTCTCAAAGTGCTCTATAGCCCTATGGGTAGGCTTCACTAGTCCCCCATTTTTTGGCCCTGTTTGAGGTCATTTAATGCCCCTAACCTGACTTTGAAGCATTCTTAGGAGGTCTCCAAAAATTGAAAAACTACGATAACTTTCTAACCATGGGGCCTTTTGACCTGATTGTTTTTCTGGAATGCTCTAAATTATAATTACATTCATCAAAAAATTGACACCTTCTAATTTACCAAAATTATGGCTCAATTACATACTCCTATTTTTTTGGCATTTACACGTATCCCAAGGTGTTCAAATACTCTAACCTAGAACACTGATAGTGGAACTGTGAGAGTTGGAACCTTTATTTGACACAAATGGGTATCTAAAAATGAAAATACATGAAATAAAAGCTAAGCCTAAGTAAATTTTTTTTGGGTGACATAGGATTGCCCTTATACCTCTAGATGCTTCTGCATCAGACACCCAGGGTAGATTGAAAAGTGAGCCTATCACTTTATGAATGGTAGAGGAAATCCCAAATGGAAAACCTCAGCTGTTGATATCCAAGTTGAGTCCTCTATTGACTGTCCTTTCCACTTGACCAGATACTCTTCATACTACCTATTTTTGGTACTCCTACCCACACGACTATCTAGAATATCCTCTATCTCCTCCTTCTTAGAAGTAGGAATTGGACATGGCTCTAACATCAGCTCCTCATCTACACCATCATCATGATACTATGTTAAGTTTGCAATGTTGAAAATAGGAGAAATGTGAATTCCCTCTGGCAACTCTACTTCATATGCATTTCTTGAGTCATGTTTCTTCAAAATTTTGTAGGGGCCAAATTTCTTCATCTTCAGCTTGTTGTAAGTAGCAGCTAGAAATCTTTCTTTTCTTAAGTGTACCATGACTAGATACCCTACTTGGAACTCCTTATGTCTTCTCCTTTGATCAGCCCTAGCTTTATACTATTGGTTCATCTTGGTAATGTGTGCCTAGACCTCCTCATGTAGATGCTTAATATGTTCAGCAAATTCTTTAACTTCAACACTTGTCCTCTCCCCTTGCTCTATCTTACTTAATTCTGGTGCAATCCTTGGGCTACTTCCATATACAATTTGGAATGGTGATCTACTAGTACTCCTATTTATAGAGTTATTGTAAGAAAACTCTACTTGTGGTAAAATCAAATCCCACCCCTTGCGCTTATCCCCAACTAAACATCTCAGTAAATTGCCCAAACTTCTATTTACTACTTTAGTCTATCCATCAGTCTACGGGTGATGTGTAGAACTTAACTTCAAGTCTATTCTCAACTTCTTCCACAATGTTCTCTAGAAATACCCCACAAATTTAGTATCTCTATCAGAAATTATACTCCTTGGGAGACCATGTAGTCTTACCACCTCTCTGAAAAACAAGTCTGCAATATGCACAACATCATGAGTTTTGTGGCATGGAATGAAATGTGCCATTTTAGAGAACATATCAACCACAACAAATATTGAGTCATTACCCCTTTGTGTCCTCAGCAATCCAAGAACAAAATCCATACTTATGTCCTCCCATGGCTTTGATGGAATAGGTAATGGATGATATAGTCCAGTATTGTGACTAAATCCCTTGGCCACTTGACAAACCTGGCAATTCTGTACAAACTTCTTCACATCCTGTGACATTTGAAGCAAAAAATAATGTTCTTTTAGAATGGCAATGGTCTTATCTCGACCAAAATGTCATGCCATCCCTCCACTATGTTTCTCCTTAATTAGATTTTCCCTCATGAAACTCCTTGGAATGTACAATTGATCGCCCTTGAACAACATACCATCCTAAATCAAATAGTCTAGCCACTTGGTTCTATCTACAACAATAGGTTCTTTACAAGCTTTCCATGCTTCAACAAAATTAGGATCCTCAAGGTACAAATTCTTGAGTTCATCAAACCCAACTACTTCAACCTGCATTACTGTAAGCAACAACTGTCTCCTACTTAGTGCATCTGCAATCTTATTAGATTTTCCATTTCTATGCTTCAACACAAATGTGTAGCTTTGCAAGAACTCTACCCACTTCATATGCCTCTGATTCAATTTACCTTGGCTATTTAGGTACTGTAATGCCTGATGATCAGTATACAAAATAAATTTCTTTGGCGATAAATAATACCTCCATTTCTTTAAGGCTTGAACTATTGCACAGAACTCTTGATCATAAACAGAATACTTCTTTTTCGCATCATTTAATTTTTCACTAAATTATGCAATAGGATTACCTTCTTGGCTTAATACAGCCCCAATAGCACTACCACTAGCATCACAATCCACCTGTAACACCTTTCTAAAACCTAGAAGTGCCAACATAGTTTATTCTATCACCTTCTTCTTCAACATTTTAAAAATTCTCGTAGCTACCGCAGTCCATTTGAACTTTTTTGTATCCCCTCTTATTGTGTTAGTTAGGGGTGCACATATGCCATTGAAATTCTTAATGAACTTCCTGTAAAAACTAACTAGACCATAAAATGATCTTACCTCAGTAGAAAACCTTAGAGTAGGTCATTCCAAGATGGCTTTTACCTTCTTTGGATCCATTTTGAGACCTTCAGGTGATATAACAAACCCCAAGTAGACCAACTCCCTTTTTACAAAGATACACTTCTTCAGATTAATTAATAGTTTCTCTTCCCTTAACCTTTCAAGGACACTAAAAATATGCAATAAATGTTCTTCCAAAGTCTTGCTGAAAATTAAAATATCATCCAAATAGACAATAACAAATTTTCCCAAGAACTTCTTAAGTACCTCATTCATAAGCCGCATGAAGGTGCTTGGGGCGTTCATCAATCCAAAGGGCATAACTAGCCACTCATAAAGATCCTCCTTGGTCTTAAAGGATTTTTTCCACTGATCTCCTTCTTGAATCCATATCTGATGATAGCCACTCTTGAGATCTATCTTTGTGAAGTACTGAGCTCCACTCAAGCAATTCATAAGATCATCCATTCTTGGCAAAGGAAATCGATACTTGATGGTTATCCTATTTATAGCTCAAGAGTCTGTACACATCCTCCACCCTCCATCCTTCTTTAGTGCCAGTACTATAGGTACTACACATGGACTCAGGCTCTCTCAAATCAACCCCTTCCTCAATAGCTCCTAAACCTGTCTATTTAGCTCCTTTCTTTTAGTAGGAGTCATCTTGTGAGCAGCCTTGTTTCACAAACTAGCTCCTGGGATTAAATCTATCTGATGACTGATTTGCCTTACCGATGGCAATCCTTTTGGAACATTATCAGAGATGATATCTCCAAAATCACCTAGTAAATTTGAAACTTGAAGTGGTATTTCACTACTACGTTATTTATCTTTCCTAGGGATCAAAGCATAGCACATACACTAATGTTTCATGCCATCTAAAAACTTCCTTTCATCAACAAGAAAAATCCTAGCATTGTTGTATACCTTTTCGCGTTCATTTTTCATGAGCTTTAGTTTGTGGTGAACTTCATCCTTTGTTAGAGATTACGTGTTTGCATGACCATCATGTACTGCATGCCTATCAAACTGCCATGGTCTACCCAACAATAGATGGCAAACATCCATTGGAATAACATCACAGAGAACTTCATCATGCTAACTCCCAATTTTGAACTTCACTAAACATTGTCCACTTACCAAGACCTTATGAGCATCCTTCACCCAAGTGATCTAATAGTGTTTCTCCCTCTTGAGCTTCAACTTAGAGACTATCTCCTCTGATACCAAGTTATCAATGCTACCACCATCAATGATCACATTACAACATTTATCCTCACACTTGCACCTAGTACGGAATAAACTCCTCCTTTGTCTTGGTTCAATCTCACCACTTAGTAGGACCCTTTCATTTACTAAAGTCTCTCCTCTTTTTGCATCCTCTAAATGTGATGATTGTGCATCCTCATCCACATGAACAACCCTAGCTTGGCCCTCAGCTCTCCTATCTGTCCTTCCTTGTTTTTGAGGGCATTCAAAGGCACGATGACCTTCTTCATTGCAATGGAAATAGGTACCATAGAAGCCTCCTCTTCCTTTTCCACATCCTCTACCTCTTCCTCTCTAATTTCCAAAGTCTTGATCATGGGAGCGATTGAAACCCTTGTTCCTCTGGTTCTTGCTAGTACCAGCATCTTCATTTTTCTTTTGGGTCTCATTTCAACCTCCAGATGACCTACCACTGCCCCTTCCTCCTTGACCATGCCCTCTTTGTCTCCCTTCAAACCTTTTATTTATCTTCTCTTCAACTCGTAGGGGAAATTGGTATGCCTCCTCAACGCTGGTCATTCTTACCAGACTTAATTCCTCCTGGATGCTAGGTCACAACCCACTAATATAACGAGCAACCTTCTCCTTATTTTCTTTTGCATGACCTACTCTAATTAAAATTTGATAAAACTCCTCTATATATTCTTGGACTAATTTTACTACTTTCTTTAACCCCTTTATCTTCTTAAACAAATCAAGCTCGTAGTCAATAGGAATGAACTGGTTCTTTAATTTGTCCACCATACAATCCCACCTTGTGATCTTCTCCTTTCCTCTTTTATTTCTTTCCAATTGAACCTCTTGCCACCAGATTTTGGCATGGCCTTTTAGTTGGCCTTTAAAAACTTAACCCTATCTAGATCCCTGATATCCTCATACTCAAAGTACTCTTCCAATTCATTGATCCAATCGATCAACTCATCTGGTTTCAAATTTCTTGAAAATACACCCACATCAATTATAGGTCTTTTCCAAAACTTATTAATGGCCCTAAAAAGCCTCTCCTCTGCCTAATTTAGAACTTCACCATCAACTTCCCCTTCTAGTCCAATTTCTTCTTCTTCATTGTCGTCCTCACTTTCGTCACCTGTAGTAACATTATGGAGCTCCTCCTGCAACACTTGTACTTGGCTTTGGAGGGCTCTAACCTCCTTAGGATTAATAGCTCTGGCCCTTCCACCACACTCTCTTCATGGAGGCATCTTCTTAACTCAAACCCATAACCACACAATCTTGGTGCAAACTGCCTCACAGTCAACACTCTGTCTACACACTCAAGAAAACCTCACTCTGATACCACTTGATGGGGACACAACCCAAGCACAGAATGGAAAAAACAAGAAAGGGAAAATTTTATTAACTATGAAAATATGATAGTACACTTAGTGTAGAGAAATAAACTCCAAAACATGCCCTATGGGCTTACAATAGCATAAATCTAGAGATAAATTCTTCTCCCAGTACCTTCTCTCAAACTCCACTCCAAACTGCCTTTTACAATGCCAAAAATGTTCTTAAATAGACCCTGAAGGGTTAAGGATTAGGAATACATTCTAGAAAGTTCTAGTTGGCATCCACCAACCAAATAGAAATCTCTAGAAGTTGCATTAGAAGTCAGCACAAAATTAGAAGAATCCAGAAATGGTAACCGAACTTTTGAGAGGCATAACTTTTGAACCGTAGCTCCGATTAAAGAATTGTTTACATTTCCAAAAAGCTCTCAAAGCACTCTATAGTCCTATGGATAGGCTTCACTTATCCCCCATTTTTTGGACCTATTTTAGGCCATTTAATGCCCCTAACCTAACTTTGAAGCATTCTTAGGAGGTCTCCAAAAATTGAAAAATTGCAATAACTTTCTAACCGTGGGGCCTTTTGACCTGATTTTTTTTTTGGAATGCTCTAAATTACAATTACATTCATCTGGCCAATTTATACCTTCTAATTTACCAAAATTATGTCTCAATTACATACTCCTATTTTTTAAGTATTTACATGTATCCCAAGGTGTTGAAATACTCTAACCTAGAACATTGATAGTGGAACTGTGAGAGTTGGAACCTTTATTTGACCCAAATGGGTATCCAAAAATGAAAACACATAAAACAAAAACTAAGTCTAAGTACATTTTTTTTTTGGGTGACACAGGATTACCCTTATACCTCTAGATGCTCCTGCATCAAAATGCCAAGGTAGCCATATCATCTGCATCCTTGTTCTTAGCCCTAGGAATTCATTTGAATGTGACAAAAGTGAAATAGTTCCTTAAGACATCAATCAATTTCTTGCAAGGAGAAACTTGTCATCTTTGGTTTGGTAATCATTATTGATCTAATTGATAAAAAAATGAGAATATCCATAAATGTCAAACTCAATAATCCTCAATTCAATAGCTAGCTTGCTACCATTAGAAAGGGCCTCATTTTCAGCAATATTATTCATGCATGAAAATATCAACTTTTATGATTTAGGAATTGTATACCCATGAGGTGTAATAAAAAAGATGTCAGTACCAACCCTATTCTAGGTATGAGATCCATCAAAGAACATTTTCTAGGTTCTTTCTATGACATATATGATGATGAATCCAGAAAATCTATTTGCATGGGAGTATTATCCTAGAGTGGAAAATCAATGAGTTAATTAGAAATGGCTTGCCCTTTGATAGCTTTATGTTTGGCATATTGAATGTCAAATTCAGATAGAATCATCATCAAATTCAGATACAATCATCATCTATTTAGCTGGTCATCTCATAAAAGTAGCTTTACTTAAAAGGTACCTAAGAGGATCAATCTTAGCTACTAGTCACATAGTATGCACAAGCATGTAATGAAAAATATTTTGTGATGAACACACTATAGCAAGAAAATCATTTTCAATCTTATTTTAGTTGATCTCATAGGCAACTAGTATGTGGTTGATGTAGTGTATATCTCACTCTTTCTTGTTATCATCATAATTTTCTAGCAAAGCCCATATAGAAGTATTTGTAGATGAGTTGTATAATATTAAGGGCTCCCTAGCAATATAAGGCATGAGAATTGGTGGTTTATCTAGGTAGTCCTTTATTTGAGTTTGGCTCTTCTCACATTCCTTGTTCTATACATAGGTAGATCGGCCCCAATGCAATTTTTTGTTAAATCATTGGGACCTATCAACCAATTAAGAGATGAACCTCCTAATAGATTGCAAAAATTCATGGACTTCTTAATTGACTGATATTCCTAGGAGGTGGCATGTCCATTATTGCTTTCACCTTTTTTGGATCAACTTCTATGCCCTACTTAGTTGATATAATGCAACCTAAAAAATTTCTAGATTTGAAACCAAAATCACACTTCTTGGGATTAAGCCTAAGTTGAAACTGGTCCATGCAGTCCAATATCAAAGTTAGGTTATCTAGGTGATGCATCTTTTATTTGGATGTAGCAAGGGTGTCGTCAACATAGTATTCCGTGCTCTTGTGCATTGTGTCATGGAAAATTGTCATCGTAGAACTCTCATAAGTAGAACCTACATTTTTTAGACCAAATGACATGAAATTCTAGCAAAAAGTACCCCAAGAACATGTAAATTTTTTTTCTCTTGATCCTCTATAACTATCTTTATCTGATTATAACTTGAGAAGCCATCTATGAGAGAGTACATTTCATAACCCATGGTCATATCCTTTATCATGTCAATATTTGTATGTGGAAAGTCATCCTTTGTGAAAACTTTGTTAAGATCTTAGAAACTAGTACACACTTGAATGGATTTGTTATGTTTAGAAATAGGGACAATATTGGAGATCATTCGAAATAATCAATAGCTTTGATGAATTTAGCACTTAGTTATTTTTCTAACTCAACTTTCATAAGCAAGGTCACATATGGAGGCATCTTCCTTAATTTATGTTTAATGGGCTTAACACTAGGAGATATAGAAATATGGTGCATTATAAGATCCATGTCAAGCCAAGGCATGTTAGTGTATGTCCATGCAAAGTTAATATTCCTTCTCTTGGAAAAATTGAGTGAACTGTTCTTTCTCTTCAGTTGAGAGTGATTGAGCCAAATGTATAATTTTGGTAGATTCTTCGATACAAAGATTCACAAGATGTGTAGATTCAATTAGAACTAATAAATTATCTTGGAAATAAATGGGTATAATTCCAAGTACCTCATCTTGGAGTGCCTCAAAGAGGTTTTCACCCTTGAATATATCTTTCCTTTTACTATTTTTTTGGCTCAAACAACACCATGAAGTGTTTTTCTCCATCTAAGCATCTCTTTTTCATTTCTCTCTTTTGCTTATGGCTAAGGTACTTGATGTTGGAATCAATCATATTAATCATTGGTTTTTTGGTCGAAAAGACTACTTGCTTAACTAGAAAACACTACTTGCTCAACAACATTCAAATAGAAGGAAATCTCATCATCATTTTGGAATGATGGGAGCACAAATTTTTTATTTTGTATAGACCACTTGATCAAATCATAGTGTACAAGGGATAGTGATGAAGAAATTTCAAGTTATTAATATAGAATGAATTATCTTTGGTGACAAGAAATTTAGACTCTATAAGAAAATATTTGAATGAATCCAAAGCAGGATTAATCCTAGGAGCACCAATGTGATTGACTAAAGAAAGTTGTCAGCCTAACTTATCAGACCCTATGAGATAATTTTTAACTACACTTTTTTGGTTAAAATAAGAGTATACCACATCAACTCCCACTTCATAAGATGCATCAAAAATAGTATCCCACTCATAGTCATTTTAGTCAGTACTTTGCTTACAAGCCACAATATGAGCAATGCTTCTTCTAACTCTTTCTCTATTAGGGTCTTTAACCTCCAACTCATCAAATTTAGGGTATCTAGAGGCAGACAATCCAATATTATTATCATCAAACAATATATCTCCCCCAAAAATAAGAGAGGTAGAAGGGATAAAGTTATCTTCTTGTAGGAATGCAACAGCTGCAGGTTGAACTTCATCTTTAGACTCACTAGTTCTAGGCAATTCTTGGTTGAAAAATGGTAAATCATTATCAACAACATACCCTAAACCCATAGTATCTCTATTTTTTTGACCCTTGGTGTGACTCATTGATTCTATGAGAGAATTCTTGTTATCATTAAAAGGTCCTTGGCTGTGATAATCTATTTTTTCTAAGAAACTAGTAACCTTTCTCATTACTCTTGGAAGAAATAGGGGTAGGAAGTGTGACTTCATTCATTTGTCTTCTTCCCTATATATCTAGTCTCTAATAGATTGATCCTCTTTTACATCCTCTAAGGGAACCAAAGATAGTCATAGCTAAAGAGATGGTTTGACTTTATGAGATAGTCTACCATAGAAACATGGAGAAATAGGTAGTATAGCAATAATGTGTAAGATATATTCTCCCATATTGATACTCATCATTTTCATCTTCTTCTCACATTAAGAAAGTGAGGGTTTAATGTCACTGGTGCATCTGTTATGTGGCACTAATGACTCAACAACAATCAAAATATTGATAGACATAGAGTTGTCCCCTGGATCCACAATATATGCACCATTAAAGGGGAGTTTTATGTATTGGTGATATGTTGACGACATAGGTTGCATCTTGTGAATCCATGGTCTCCCCAACAAAAGGTTATAAGAAAGCATAATATCTAGTACTTGGAACACTATGTCCTTCTCTATAGGACCAATTGAACATGTAGAATAATAATACCCTTAAAGGATCTCCTAACCTTATCATAAGCTTGAATGGTATTTTTGCATCTACAATCAATGGGAAATTTAGATAATCCCAGTTGTTGACCCACACTAAAATAAATAGTGCTTAACCTTGCATCGTTGTCTATCAATACTCATCTAACTTGGGTACAATGAATTTGGACTTCCATGTGCAAGGAAAGATTGTGAGGATGAATCAATTCTTTGTCATCTTCTTTAGAAAATGTGAGGTAATGTGGTGAAGAAATGTGGTTTAGTATAGCTAGGAACTTGTCTATGTCAATATTTGTAGGGACATTAGTTGTGCACAAGGCTTTTTTTAGGATCTCCTTATGCAAAGGAGATAACTCTAAAATTTTGAAAATAGATATCTAGGCAAGGGTTCATCATAACTGACTCACAAGATCATAGGTAGACATAGAAGAAGTAGCAAGTTTCTTGGAAGAGGAATTTTTTTAGGATCACTAGCCACGTTAATAAAAACATTAGACTACCACATAGTAACAATGTTTAATGTTTCACCATGAGAAGAAGAAGAATTTTCAACCTTAAGGGAAACCCTAGCTCTAGTTTCATCAAAGTATGTAAAGGGCTTCTGTGTTCTCAAGAATACTTTAACCATTTCATCATTAGTGTTTAAGGTTGGTTCCTCATCAAATTTGGAACCCAGCATGTAGACATTCTCAATAGGTTCCAACATGTTGATAACATTGTCTATGTTCACATATGTGTAATTAATTTTGGCATCATTTCCTTTCTTAGTAGCATTAGATGTCTCTCCTTTTTCATAATTGGGAAATGATTTCTTAAGATCTATGTGATCAAAATCCTTAACTAAGAAATCAATGACAATTTTTTCCTCGTCAATTAATATCTTGTATGACATCCTTAAGTTTGAAACAATTATCAATATTGTGGCCCTTATTTCTATGATAATTTCAGAATCGAGCATCCTTCCATCAATCATTTTTAATAGGAGGGTCCTAGGGTCATGAGTTGTGAGGTAGTGTGATAAGGTTTTTTGAGATAAAGGTCTTGAAAACTACATCATATAAATTAACCATTGTAGTATAGGTAAACCTAGATCTAGAAGGGTTCTTATATTTGTCAAAAGACTATAATTTGTTGGAAGTGTTATACCTTGTTGTCTCTTTTTGTTTAGCAACATAGGTACCATTGGTAAAATAAAAGGTGGGTTCCTTCATCTTGGGAACATCCATAATAACATCCATAATCTTGTTCCATGGTTTATTTTTATCATTTACATTCCCATTTCCATTCTTATATTTGTTGAGGATATTATACCACTTCTTGATAGCAACATTCTTGATACGATAAGAACTTTCAATCATGTCATTGAAAAAGGTAAATAATTTATTTCTAAGGTCATCATATAATTTTGGTATAAGAGTATTGACAAAGATATCAATATTTTCACTTTATGGGATTTTATGAGGGTATCTAGAATGAAACCCTCTCCATCTTTTGCAAGTATTTGGAAAAAGGTTCTCCTTGTCCTTGTTTGATATTGCACAAATCTAGCATGGTGAATGGGTTTTGTAAATTTTTTTGATTAGTGTTGTAAAAATATTTGTGCAAGCTCATTAGAGGTCTTAAGAGGAGGCAATAGCTTAGTAAAGAATTCTATGGCTTATCCCTTCAAACTCCTTGGAAACAAGCTCATCACATATGTGTCCTCATGTATGCAATCCATGTTTAGCATATAAAAGTGTCATACATGATAATGTAGCTCACCATTTGCATCATATTTTTTATACTTGGTAACCTCTATATCCCTAGGAAATGACATCATGTAAAGACTCTTATCAAAAGGAAGAGCACATATAGTTTCATCAAATGAAGTTATAGGCTTCTTCTTTTCCATTTACATAAGTGGTAGTTGGTTTCACAATTCTTGAACATCTTTCTCTATAAACTCATTCTTGATGGCCTTTTTGTTTTGTAAAATTTGTTTGATATAAAAATCATGTTGTATTCTCCAACCTATACTTGTCATATATGTGAAGTATTGGTCACCATTTTTCTCTAAACCCTTAAGCATAATTTTTTGGGGATATTTGTCTTGTTGAAACTTTATGAGGTCCTCACTATTAATTTCATTGTCTACCTTGCTTCCATTATGAGAATGTTGCTAGCATATAGGTGTTTATGCATACCTCACAATGTGTTACATAGGAGTTCTCAGAGGAGTATTGTTTCCATTATTGCCAAAGAGAAGATGATTTTTAAAAGGGTTGTCGTAAGTAGCGTTAGTATGTTAGTTCTCAAAGTTATGCTCATGAGCATCTCTAAAGACTTGGTTTTTGTAAGCATTATTTTTTTCATATAGGTAAGATGCCTCCCTAGAGGAGATACATCTAGCTTCTTAATGTCTCTCTTTTTATAACCTATTTTTTCCTCCTTAAATGCAAATAAATCCTCCAAATAGTGGTTTCTTTCTTCCCAATTAATGGTGAGAGACACACTATTTGCAACTCTATTTGTATCGAGGGGAGTATCAAAAGAACTACCTAAGTGGCTAAGAGGATAACACAAGGTTGAAGATTTTTCTTCCTCTTATTTTACAAAGATAGGTTCTCCCTCAAAAGCTTACTTATGTGGATTCCTAGTGGGAGAAGGTAATTGTTCAAAACTAAATGAGTAACAATTTCCTTGACCAACTTGTATCCTAGTTGCAATCAACATGTAAGAGTAAGTATTGCATAATAGGATTAAACAAAGCATTTTAAGAATTAAACTTGAATAGTCAAGATGTTAATGTTAACATTACAGTCAAGTTTTTTTATTAGTGACACACACTTATTCAAATGGTTAGCAGTTACTAAGTTTATTGAATAGTTAATAGTATTAACCAAGTAATTCGGGCACTACCAAGTTCTACAATTGCTACGGAGTTTTAGGAACATTATTCAGTTTGCACTGAGTAGTTACTATCAAGTTGGTGATTATCAATGTAAACTACCCATAGTGTTTACCAAGTTTCATAGTGCAAACCAAGTTCTATAATGCTTACCAAGTTCATAACTTCAATTATGTGAATCTAGTGTTGACTGAGCTATGCAGTGTCAACCAAGTGATTTAGTTTATACTGAGCTATTAGTGATAGTTTTGATTGATCTAAACTCTCCAAAATAGATGAATATCTAAAGAAAAGTGCACACCAATTGTCACTTGATCCGAGCTACAGTTCTACTCATTACACAAAGATTAGATTTTTGACTGATATGCAAGCAAAATTTCTAAGGAAAGAAGCCTAGATAAGGGCTACACTTGTAGATATATAGGGCATGGTTCTTCCAAACATGGATGCATTGTAGAAACATATTGCATAGGCAAAAAATCTGATCCATTGTAACAACTTCTTTGTTGTTGATCACATGATGGAATTATCAGTAGAAGTTCAAATTACATTTCATACAAGCAAGGTGTTACAAGAAAACTGGAACAAGACAATATCTCTAATTGTAAAGGTACATTCTAATTTCTTATCACATTTTTGGAATAACCATGTAGCATACACCTTTGGCATTTACATCAAAAAGGGCAAGAAGATGTATATAACATGAAAATAATATTGTAAAGGGGAGAAGATGACATGTATATAATGTGTAAAGCATATTGAATATATATGTATGGGGAAGAATCATAAGATTATATACATGTACAGATATTCAGATAAACATCTCTTACAAAAGAAATTTTTTAAAATCTCAAAAACAAACTATGTCATCGAGTTGAAGACACAAGATGAAGACTTGAGATTGTTTGGAACCTTTTGAGAATTCAATTTTGATTAATAAGTGTTTTTGTCACTAATGCTAAAGGGGGAGATTGTTGACATTACAGTCAAGTTTGTTAATTAGTGACATACATACTTATTCAAATGGTTAGCAGTTACAGAGTTTATTCAATAGTTAATAGTATTAACTAAGCAATTTAGGCTCTACCAAGTTCTATAGTTGCTATCGAGTTTTAGGAACAATATTCAGTTTGCACTGAGAAGTTACTACCAAGTTGGTGATTACTAGTGTAAACCAAGCTTCATAGTGTTTATCAATTTTTTTAGTGCAAACTGAGTTCTATAGTGCTTACCAAGTTTGTAGCTTTAGTGATGTGAATCTAGTGTTGACTGATCTATGCAGTGTCAACCAAGTGATTCAGTTTATATTGAGCTCATAGTGATAGTGTTGATTGAGCTATGTAGTATTAACCAAGTGATTTATTTTATATGTCAAGTTTCATAGTGTTCAATGAGTCACCAATGCAGATCAAGTTTAGACTACTTGGAAGTGATTAGTATGAGTCAAGCTTCTATGTCTATCGAGTGCATGATGATGCCAAGCATTGGCAATGGTTGTCAAGTATCAGAACCTCACTGAGTTTGTCTTCAGTACTTGAGTATGTGCAATTGAACCAACTTTGTGTATTTTGGTGAAACTTGTATTATAGCCAACTTTTTTGAATTTTAAAATGGATTGGTATATATGTAATGTATTGAATCACACTATAGAAGTATCATCAAAGTATAAAAAGTGTAGAAGTTCCAAGTAAAAGTGTACAATAGTATAAGGAGAAGCAAATATTTATTTATCACAACAAGGTGATCTTTACACTCAAAAAAAATCTCATCCAGCAAATGAAGTTACAGATCAGAGATCATTGACTAGTTCATCCTAATAGGTGGAAAAGTTAAATCCTTTCACAAGGTAGACTTAACAGTCTTTTGTAAATCTCTTTATTGAGTGCATACTTCATTGTATGTTTTTAAATCCTTTTGCAAGGTGGATCTAGTAGTCCTTATTGCTCCTAATAGGGTAGATTATCAGAAGTGATCATTGTAAGCCTTAACAGGCCAACTTTATACTGCACAACTAAAGCTTGTGGGTATCATCCCCACCTTAGTTTTACTTTCTATTTGGAAGTTTTTTGGGTTACCATATTGTGTGTCAAAATGTTATGAATGTTTTAATACTTTCACTTTTTCATGCATGTAATTAGATCAGAATACACATGAAGGATTAATTGGTAAATAAAGATTAAGTGCTATTGGTTACTGATTCACCCCTCGCCTCTCAGTAACTTAGCCTATCTCATATATTTCCAACAATTCACTTATCAAATAATTGTAACAAAGAGAGGGTACCTTGTCAAAAGTGCCCAAGAAATTTAAAACACTAGTGACTCGAGCCAAGAGTGGGGCAAGAAGCCCAATAGAAAATATCCAAGAGAAGTAGGATAACCAAGTTTTGACAAGTGAATGATCTATGATGTTAAGTTCTCATCCACAAAGCTAAGCTTATCTTTTCAACCTAAGACATAACTAGATATACAAATTATAGACTAGGGACATAGTAGAACCAAGTAGGAACACCCTTAACTAGATAGAACACAGTTAAAGACCAAGTTTTGCAAGAAATAAGACTAGGTGATAGTTTCCAGTGAACTAGGCACCATGAACTCAGCAAAATGTACCATATGATGGTTTCTATAGTAGCCAAGTGATAGTTTTGAGTGCTATGATAGTCTCTAAGAGTGATGTGACAATTTGAAATATATGAGTGCAATGGAGTTTATAAGGTGATGTGAGACTTCTAGCAATCCAGAAGTATTATAGGATATTTCTCTGAAGTGTAGTGTGATACAAGTTGAGTGAAAACAATACTTTATGACTTTGTGCTTAGAACACTTATGTTTTGAATCAAATTTTCATGTGTTTGGACAAGATAATAGTTAAATAGAGCATTTTTGAGTTTACAATAGAAAATGTGATATTTTTTTAAGCAAGTAGGTGTCACAAACACACATCTTGAAATAATTGAGCAAGGGACAAAGCAACCTTCTTAATACAAGAACATTGTGAGGTTTTCAAAATAACAACTTTGTGAATGCTAACATCATGTGTATGTTCAAATAATTCCTACGAGTCCAACACAAATGATAACATGCCAAGAAATATCTACCTAGTGGTAATAGTTCATTTCTCAACAACTTGGCCCATGCTTGATGTCCCTTAGCCTCACAAAAAAGTGGTTTCCCATAATAGATGTTGGCTTTTTTGTGGAATAGTTATTAACACAACCAAAGAGACACAAATGGTGAGGGTAAAACCTTGGGGTAATCCAGGTAATCCACTAGGATCAATCCTTGCACCAAGATGTTAAGGGCATAATAAGGGTAGCTTCTAATTCCTAAAGTGTCTAGAAAGGGTCATGTTCACAACACCCCTCTTGAACCTAATAACATGACACCTTATATTGGGATAAGTAAAGTACTTTGTGGTCACAAGTTACCTTAAGTATACTCATCTAGTTATTTCCTCATGGTCCCAATCCCACAAGTACTCTCCCTAGGTGAAGACAAGTGTTATGCCTCCCAAGGCTTTGGCCTTTGTCAATGGGTTTGTGATTATAGTGGGTCAGGTTAGCTAGGGTTTTTTTGTTCCTACTTTAAGTCATTCCTATTGGTATCTTTCAACCAATAGAACACCCTCTAAAGGTAATATCTCACTAGAAAATTTTAAAAAAATGGATCTATACCAAAGAGGTGAAGATTTTTTATTCATCTTAGAAGGTGAAGAGCATACTCTCCTATTCCTTAGCACTTTCCCCAAACATGCCAAGAAGATCAATTAAAACCACTAAAATGTGGAGTATCCCACTCACTTTCAAGATTAAATGATGGGTCAAGATTTTTGATTAACCTATAAGGATAAGAGCATACTCTCCTACCAAAAATGAACCCTACTCATAATTTTTATGTGCTTAATAAAATGAAACAACTAGTATCATGCCACACTCGAAAATGAAATCAAATACATAAAAACTTGTTTGTTTGTTTTTTCTCGTAAAACCTTGGAAACACATTAGTAGCCCCTTTATCTTTGACAAACATAAATTTTATTTTAGCAAGTAACGAGAAATCCCTATAAAATAACCAAGTTAGGGCATCAAAAAGGTTAACAAACCTGAAATAAACCCTACAAGCCCACTGATTATACTATCAAGAAACCAAAACCCCTAAAATAAGAAGCCTTGAAACAAAGAAATACAAACTATATCTTGAATTATCTAACCAAGATTGATTAGGCACTACTTCTAGAGCTAGAGAATTATCGTACAACATTTCATTGTATAGCTAGATGATCTACTTTTTGCCTGTGTTATACTCTATGTTAATGTAGGTGACAGAAAGAAAAAATACATGTGATAGAATGTATAAAGACATGTGACAATTTAATCAATAAAGTATCAAACATTAGTAGTAGAAAGTATCATAGGATACTAGAAGAGTATCACACTTTAATAGGAGAAAGTATCACACAATACTAGGAAAGTATTGTGTGACATTTTCATTTGCAAAAATAAAAAGGTGAAACAAAAACCCAAAAAATGATAAAAATGCAAGAATGAAGGAAAAAAAGGTTATTCTACCCCATGATGCTTACCAAAAATGTATATACAAAAATTTAGACTTCTTTAAGTCCTTCTATCCAATGGATCTCATGGATTATGAAACTTGAATGACAACTTAGAGCTCTCTAGTCATAAAGTACAAATGAGGTGTTATGGCTCTCAAATAAGCTTAGATATGTAGTCCCTTGGAAGATGCACCATGGAATGGGAGATTCAAGAACAAGAGCAAGAGTGAAAATGTCCAAGAACCAAAGATGCTATGCAATGCAAGTACAACTAAACTAAGAGAATGAGAAACTCAAAGTTAAAATAGCAAGCATGAAGTGTTATAATCTTCTATTTAAGATGGATGAGATATTAAAATTTGTGAAAGGAAAGCTATACTATATTCCATTATGCTAAAATGAAAATGATGATGAAGTAGTGCACAAATACAACAATCTCTCAAAATGTCTAGAGGGTGCCTAAGATTCCTACAACATAACATTAGTAAAAGTATGAGTGTTGTGAGATGAGGAGGGAGCTCTCCATTTTAAAGAAAAATGGATGATGGCCATCATGAGGCAAGAGGGATATAATCAAGGGTGGATGATGAATGTGGATTTATCCATGTGCATAAGAGTTTCCAACAATCATAATCAAGAGTTGAATTCTGTGCCCCATGTGAGACGAAAAAGGATTTTATTTTATTTTTAAAGTAAGTATAATGTTTTATGTGTGCATAACTTAGGATAAGGGGGGAGTGGGGTATTTTATTTAATTAAAGTGGTGTAAGTTCCTTTTACTTCAATAATGACTTATGATGTACTGGTCAAACTATAGGATAAAATCAAATAAATAGATGTTTTGAACATTTGATCAAAATCAGTGATAAATTAATCATGCAAAATTGCTAGACAAAAGAATAATAGTCTAGAAGACCATTTTTGGGTGATTATAGATTAAAAAAAACTACAATTATAAAAAAAATAAGAGGTAGGTAAGCCCTTTTCATGAATCTAGAGGGAACCACTGAATTTTTTTATAACAATCTCCCTGGCAGCATGGTTTAAGGGTCTAAGGATTTGAACCTGTGACCAAGCTCTAGTGGGGTTTTCTGTTGCACTTGTTATAGTGAGGTCAATGCCTTATACAACCAATCAACTAATAGTACACATGAAGTTGTCAAGCCCTTGTCAAGCCCTTGTCACAAATCTCAAGGGCAGTGCTAAACAAATTTCTAAAAAATATTTATTGAAGGATTTCAGCTATAGAGATGGTTTGGGAAATTAAATTGGAAGAATATGACGCCTTTTTCATAGAGAAGAATTTTTTTTTCACTAGTAAGGTCATTTTATGGCACATTCCAACGTGTAAGAAGAAGGTTGGTGAAATACTAAAGAATATTGATAAGATCTTGCCACTTAAGTATTTTTGTGGATACTTCAAGAACAATGTATTTGGTTTGGATAAGATGTTGGGTATACATGGCTCTATGAGAATGGCATGAGATATTTATGTGATGATGATAAAAATTCATCATTATGTGGAACACATTATAATAAATGACATGTTGGTATCCCTAACTATTTTTGTCTATTAGTTTCAAACACTTAGTTAGATACTAGGCAGAGTCAAATAGTCATCACTATGATCGAGCTTGTAATGCCCTGCCAAGGGATCCAAAGAATTATACCAAGTTTGCCAAACAATTTTTTTTTTTTTTAAACATGAAGGTTAAACCTTACACAACACTTGCGGAAGCAATAGTAACATCCATCTGGAAGTAAACATAACATACATAATAGATTACATTCTTTAAAGATCCCTTAATGTTGAATTACTTCTAATCATAACTATCCATCTAACATCACATCTTTAACAATGAAATAACAAGGATACATCCAATGTTCTTAAATCATATACAGGTGTACATTTTAGATTGCTCAATCATCCACTATACATGTCACAAGATATGAAAAGCTTAAAAGAATAAAAATCCATACGAATAAAGTACAACATCATCCAATATTAATCCATGATGCAATAACATAAATGAAACCACATTTCATACATGTTACATCATCACAAAAGACATAAACATCCATCATAAAAGATAATCATATATCACAAACATAACTAAGTGCACAGTTCCTCCCAACTGTTAATAGCATCATTAGACCATCATGGATCCTAGCCATCCCTCCGTGCGTAACATTCCAAAGCACCGAAGAGATCATCGGCTATAAACATAGTAGGAATGTCACTCCTAAAACATCCTACTAACATGAAAAGTAAAGCATAAGATAACATCAACTAACATATGCAAATCATCAATGTAAGGAACATACCAATAAACACATCCATCATAGGGTATCTCATCTATCATAATGATCCAAGAACATAATGAAGATAAATACCAACCAACAATACTCCAACCATGGTGTCTCAAATGGATCTCAAATGATAAGAGTGGAAAAACACTACCACCTGACCGCGTGGAACCTAAGTGGTCCACTCCCACCGTGCTGAGGAGATAATCTCAAGTCCCAAACAAGATGTCAAAATCACAAAGCATAAATCTTTATAAGTCCAGGAATCCTAAAAGTATACTAACTCAAAGGTTCCATTCACACAAAATTGACATCTAATTCCTAGAGGCACACAATGACATGTAGGAAACCTACTCTGCAAGCGAGAAAGTGTCATCGCATTTATCTCATACAAGTTACCCTGGTAGTTAGCTAAACTCCACGGGTCCATACAAATCTCATGCGGCCACTAGTATCCTTTCTTACTGACAAGGAATACTATAGAATGCAATGGTCGCAACCATGCGTCTCACTACTCCCATCCTAGCCTGTACAAGCGCTCAAGGCATGGGCGAGAACCAAAACAATTATCTTTTTAGGTTCATTTAATCCCCATTTAGTGTGTAAATGTTATCACTTATTAACCAAACTTACAATGAGTTACCCTGGCAGCCACTTAGGGCCCCGACCCCCATTGCAAGCCACTTCTCGACACTACAAGTAGATTACCTACCCTAATGCTCATGGTATCATAAATCACCACAGTCCTGTACAAGCGACTGTAAAGAAAATCTAAAAGATAATCCATAAAAAGAATCATCAAATATCCACAATAAGAATCATCAAATATCCATAATAAGAATCATCAAATCACCAAGATAAGAATCATCAAATCTCCATGAGCATCTGGAAAACATCCATAGAAAATCATGACCACAACAGTTCTCTATTGGCAACTGAAGGCATCACTGATAATCATAAGTAACCATTGGTTCTCAATAACCAAAATATATCATCACATCCATTGGTTCTCAACAAGCAACCAAGAATATCTCAAAATCATACTGATCAAAGACTCCAAAATGGTCGAGTCAAACATGTCTCATCATGACATCATCAAGAATAAATCCACATCATAGTCCCATCATGGCGACTAGAAAATAATCCAAGGATAACTGATCGATGACTCAAAAATGATTAGCTCAAGTGTCTCATACACATATATCTCAGCTTCACACATGAAGACTGATGAACAATAACAAACATTTCATAGAGCATATGATCACATAACCATGGTTGGGCTTATAAAGATCGAGACCAAATAAGATCAACATGCCAACACATCTCATAACCCCCGAGCCTTTGGTAACAACCTAGGACTGGTCAACACTAGTCAACCCAAAAACCCAAAACAAGAAGCATATAGAATACACGATGCAAACACATGTTTTGGTTTTGCTAGTATCTCATAGTTAAATTGAGTGCAGAGCTTCAGTTTCCATTTTCAAGAATACTTCAAACGTCTAAGTTCATCATTTGACCTACAAGTCAACCCAATTGTTCCCCCGATAGCATTATCCTTCCATTATTAAGAATTACATTCTAAGAATAATTTAAGGATAAATATTCACTAAACTGATCATCATTGACCTTAATTAAATTGTTCTCTATTTTAACCATGATCCATATTCTTATTGATTAACTCTTCTTTAATGTTACTTCAACTTTTCACATAAATCAAGGATCATTAATCGTTAAATTATAAGAGAACCAAATTATCATTCTTCAAATAAGATATCATAACTTAATTAGAATGATCAATTAAATCCATCAATTAACATAGGTACATCATCCATGACCTATTAACATTCTAGTAGTTTTCAAATCAATATTACTAAAACATCTATGATCATTATTCAAGTTATCAGAATAAGACCCATCAACTTTGATATCAATACTTTTGCAATCTCATTGAAAGAGTTGTATCAATTAAATCTCCATTACATAACCTAATTATTAATTAAATCCAGTTAACTCTAGTTAAATTGATCTAATTAATAATTGCACAACCATACCATCAACCCAATGATTATCAGTTGACTAACAATAGTTTGTACGTCAAAGTCAACTTCAATCCAATACACAAATATTAATATTTTAATAATAATAATATTAACAAGTTATTTTGGAAATCTTATCCATAATGACTACATTCATCTTTCTTAACAATTTCGTATTAATGATAATCATTTCCTAGATAAATCTCTATCGCATTTAATTATATTGACAACTCATTAATTGATTAAAAATCAATTATAATCCAAATCCAAAAACTAATGTCTTTACAAAACTTCAATTTTTTAAATAATCTCCTCTAGATTAATTCTAATCAGATTATTTGATAGCTATATAATCTATTTATTATTTATTAATCATTAATAAATAATAAACTTATCGCAACTATAAATAATATGACTCCATGTCCATTAAATCTTAATCTATTATCATTAAAGTCTCATCGTTTAAAAACGTAATATAAAATTACCATTTCTTATTTACTTAATGTATATATATTAAATAATTAATATTAAAAGTCAACCTTTAGACTCAATTTTCTAATCACTCAATATTAATAGTTCAGTATCTCTTAATAATAATTCACGAATTATTATTAATCGATTATCATTTATCATTTTCAACGAGTTGATTATGGACCCCAAAAATAATAGATAACTTAAATATTTAAACTCATCTATTACCACTATTTAATTATCTTGATTAATTAATATTATATATATATATATAATTATATATACATATATATATATATAATGATTAATATTCAATACTTCTTATATTACAAAATCGAATTACAATATAATATTATACATATATATATAATAATTATATGTAAAACCGAAATCCAAACTTTATAACATATCACATAACCTGTTTATAGCAACAGATGCCGCGGTACATAGTACACTGCGGACTAACAAAAATCATACATTGCGATAATAATTCGCAATAGCACCATGCGCTTTAGCTGTGCGGCCTCTGCCCTCTGACGCAGGGCCTGCGACGGCAGTCGCAGTACCTGCGTCAGCTGGTAGAAGCAACCGCCGACGGGATAGCAAGGAAAAAGGGGTCGGGTGGGATGAGACCCCCGCCCCCCCAACACATATAAATATTTTATTTTTATATAACATTTTTATATATATAAAACGTTCATCCAATGCACTATTCGGATTTAATAAATTTCTTACTTGAATGTACACAAATATATATACATATATGTATATATATGTATATATATATGTATGTATGTATGTATGTATGTATGTATGTATGTATGTGTATATATATATATATATATATATATATATATACACACATACATACATACATACATACATACATACATACATACATACATACATACATACATATATATATATATATATACCAAATTTGTTATCAAATATCACCGCATTTTTACACATATATATATACCGATATGCAAAAGAGAACATATACTTAGATTTTAAAGGAAATTTCTAAATAAGAATTTTTTTTCCTTTTATGTAATTGTTTTCTAAACATATCCATTAATCTATCCAATAGGTTTAACTATAGATTTGAAATCACCTTTCTTAATTTAATTCTAATCCGAACCCAAACCCGTTTAGATCTAATTGTCTCTTTAATTGGATCTAGGGTTTTCTAATGTTTTCTAATCAACCAACATAATATCTAGATACCAATTCAATTGTAGATTCTAACACAAGAGTATTCAGACACATAAAATAGACATGATGAAGAAAAGAAGGGAAATAAAGAGAATATGAGACTATCACGAGTGCACCTGGACACTGATGCTAATTCGTCATGCCTCAGAAGTCCATAGAAAATCCTTTCCTTCTCCATCATTCGCATTCCTTCCAAGATCCAAGCTAACCGAGAATTCCCCAAGTGACCAGAAGTGCTAGAAGAAGCATAGAAGCATGTAGAAAATATATGAGCATATGAAGAAGAATATGAGCTTGTAACTTGCAGCTTCCATTCAGCTTCTACCTCCGCTTTCATTTTTGCTTCCATTCTTTGCTTGTCCCAAAAACACTAGAAGAGCCTCTATTTAAAGGCCTCTAAGATGCATCTAGAGTGTCTCTAGAGACACTAGAAGATAAGCATGACAACCAAGCATGTGCCTTATCCAACCTTCTAGATAAGTCTTAAGGTTGTAGACACCATGTGCTCAAATAAAAATGCTAACTTCTAAGTGTAGACAACTAGTGCATTCTTAGAGTGCAAACTCCAGTGTTATCTACATGACAACTCACGAGAATTCACAAACTCCTATGTGAGCAAATATTAAAATAATGCACATTAATTAAATATAATATTTAATTTACTCTTTCCAATTTAATTTATTTATTTATTAAATCTCATGCACTAACTTTAATAATTTCACTTTTCAATCTTAATATATTTATATTTTAATCACATGAGATTTAGAATCTTTTAATAATTTTAAATATATTTTCCACTTTTAAATTTTATTTCCAAAAATTAATTGCTAAAATACTTATTAGCTTTAATAATAATATTATTTAGTTATTTATTTAAAAATGAACTCCAAATATATTATTATTAAAATAAATATTGTCACATTGCAACTTTTTAACTTTTTAACTTTTATTTTCAAATTTAATTATTTTATTTAATTAATTTTCCAATTAATTAAATAAAATAAATATTAAAATGTCATATTAATTTT